>JXOS01147394.1:0-14064 GCA_001015075.1 Cirrula hians
CTTGGTTTGTGCATAGTAATGTGTGTACCGTAAGTTATAGCATAAGTTTTCTGATCCCAACTTATTTTCCACATTTTTAGTTTCATCCATGCCATTTCAAATCATCGAGTTCATTGAAAGGTTCCTCCAATTTCATAATCTCGTTCAAAGTACATGTGCATCGATTATCAAAACTATCATTAGTTCAAACCGTAATCAAAATCATTAATCTAAATCTACGTCCCTTTCTAGTCATACAAGTTCACGCTCCATTTCATACACCAGGCAATGCCCGGACGATCCTGACCGCAGTACGTGCTATATATTCTACTTTACTTTTGAGTTTAAGATCCCCACTCTGCCAGTTCTGTTGACAAAACGAACAAAAAACTGAACAGCTTTTATTCAAAAGTTACTGAACTTACACTTTCCTCCCATGCGTCCACACTTTCAATGGGGATGTCAAAGTCAACAGACTTATGTGGCGTTCGCTCCCAGTTTCGAGTTCTGCGAATCTAGACAATGTTCTATGGATAGGTATGCATTCCGGATAGTGCACTGGCGGCACCTGCTAAGAAAAACACTCAGATAGGCACTCCACTGGATGGTAATTTCTAAGTTAAGAATTTGCAATTAAAGCAAAATACCGCATTATAATTAATAGCTCCTATTGATAACATTGGCTATAATGGCCAATGCTGTAGGAATTAATTCCCTAAATTAGAATGCAATAATGTTTTTTGCAATATGCAACCGCTGTGAATTTCTATAACAACGGTGCGTATGATCAACATCGCAAAATTGGCTTAAGTTATGCACAGGCTATAAGTCTTTGTATGCAATTTGTACTATGTCATACGCATATTGGGGTTTTTGTATTTTCATTGGCAAGATGGTCCATCATGTTTTAATTTAAGACTGCATATAATGCAAATTTAATCCAAGAAATGCATCGCAAAACAAATACGAAACATATTGTTGTGATTCAAATTATTAAAGCAGGCAAACAAATAATATGCATGCGTGCAGCAACAGTGTTAATTAATTAGACTAAAACAATAATGTAGCATTAACAATGATGGGGAGAGAAGAAAACACGCTATGATGTCATTACTACTCCACATAAGCCTATGTATTAATCATAGCAACAACCACATTGGACATATGCGCCGCAAAAATGAATATATTAAATTTATATTTTTTTATGCGGGGCATTAGCACAATGCTAATAATAACAAATATAAAAAATAAATATAATAATAATAATAATAATAATAACATTAAATATGAAATAAATAGCTAGCGCCAAAAACAAAGGTGATTTACATATTCACATTCATTTGAAACAAATAATACGGTCAAACCAAAATATTTGTTTGTAGCGGGGGTGCAGGTGTAAGGGGCGAATTGAGTAACTACGAATTAAAAACGAACAAAATGTAAAAAAAAAACACGCACACAGACATTCACACACACATGCAGAGAATATTAACCAAACAATAACAACAATTATAAAGACACAAATAGCAGCCTGTTGCTGCTGCTGTTGTTGTTATAATTGTTTTTGTTTATGTTTAACGGTGCAAGCATCCAAAACAACTCACAACGATCTCAGTTTGAAATAATAAGGCAGTGCGATTGTGTCGAAACGCGCATAAAGTGAATTAACGAACAGTTTTATTTGGCATTAAATTTGTATAACGCGTAATGTAAGTGTTGCCACATAAAAGTATGATCTTGAAAAGCTCTCATCGCAAAATTTTATCTAAAATAGAAATAAATGTATTTTCCAAATAAATATCAATTAAAAGAGTAGCAAAACCCTTTCGCTGAATGAAAAATAAATCTTTACTAGCGAGGGTCGCATCGCTAATGAATTCTTGGAGCATTTAAATAATAATCACAAAATATTAATAATAATAATAAAACAAAGCATAATGTGAAAAATACAAAATTAGCAAATCTTATGATCATAAAATTTATAATATTTTAAATGAAAATGTATCAAAACAAGTTGAAAATATTAATAAAAAAAGTTTAAATTGTTGCAAAAATTCCAATAAATTAAATAAAAATTTCTCTAAACAATATCAAAGATATAAAAAATATTAATAACTTAATTTACAAAAAAAAAAAAAAAATAAATGTTCTAAAACATAAGATAACGAGTAAAATAAATAAGTTAAAATCAATTCACAATTTCAATAAATTGCAACATTTCAATAAATTACTAAAAAACAGTAGAATATTTAATAAAAAAAATCCCTAGATAAATGCAAAATTTCAAAAAAATTCTTTTTTTTTTAATATTAACATACTTATTTTTTTTTTAAATATTTTAAATTTATTGAAAAACTATTTAAAAATAAAAAATCATTTAAATATCCTAAGGAATATTAAAAAGCTTAAATGATACTCCAATGATGATGTACTCAAGATGATTAACACACTAAGATTCAATTAAAATTGTTAAACGTTAAAATAAAACAAACAATAAAAATAAAAAAATAAGTGTGCTGTATATCTTATCACGTGAGGAAGACACAGGCAGATACTGTGTTGACGAAGAAGAGAAAGTCACCAGGGAATATTTATTATTAATCTGCTCAGCGCTGTTCAGAAACAGCGCGACTATTGGGAAAGATATACTTTGAAGAATTGGCAGACCCGGAAGATTCGAGACAAGCCTTATCACACCAAGAATGATATAAAATGAAGTCATTCAAACATTGAAATAAATAATGGAAGGTATGTGGACTGATAAGCAAGGATACGACAATGGTTTTGTTCGAGGAGTGAGTGATACTTGTCTTCGACAATGCCCTTTAACCAACTAACTTCTTAAGGGTGCCGCCTAAGTAATAGTCATAAGGCATGAGTAAAATTTACTTATTGAAATAAATAAAAAAAAAATAAATAAAAATTATTGGATGTGGAAATAATAATAACGATTCAAGAAAGTCAAATAATACTTATATATACTAATAAAGTATAAATAAAATGTATCCATTATATCTTTAAATAAAAAATCTTTACTAAATAATTAATGTAAAAAAATGAAATAAATTGTTGAAAAAAAAAAATTATTCTGATTTTTTAATTTGATTTATATTTATTTTTAAGTATATTTTAAATTAATAAATAAATAGAAAAATAATCAATGATGAATAAATAACAAACTTAACAATTTAGAAAAATCTGGTACTATAATAATAAAGAATAAATTTAAGCAATATATATATAAATAAATAATTCCTACAAAATATTATAAGTGTGTTAAATGTAAGAAGAATTAAAATAATTTTTAAAAAAGCAAAATGCTGAAAAATTGTAATATGTATAACGCATAATACATAAGAGCATAAAAAAACCCAATTGTGTATGAAATGGAATTTCTGCAAAATATTGAATAAATAAAATAATTGAGGTCGTCAAATGGTTAAACTTATGTGGTGTTTATGCAATGAAATAAAAGTAAACAAATTTAGAAATATAATA
The DNA here is from genome assembly GCA_001015075.1 of Cirrula hians. NCBI lineage: Eukaryota > Metazoa > Arthropoda > Insecta > Diptera > Ephydridae > Cirrula > Cirrula hians. The sequence goes on from JXOS01147394.1 coordinate 3,478, forward strand.
AATAATACATAAAATCGACTTTAAAATGCTTGGCAAATATTAAAAAGAAGAACTGAAAATAAACGGATATAAAACAATACATAAAGAATAAAAATGCTTTAATGTTTAAAAATAAATTAAATAAAGTATTTAAAGTAAACTTGTGAAAATACAGAAAATAAAAAGCGAATAAATGAAATGCATGTAAAAAAAAGTTCATATAACTCGAATACATAAAATCAAACGCAAAATATTTTTAATAAATAAAAATAACTTTTAGTAAATATTAAAAAATAACGCTGGTTTTGCATTGAATGTGTGAAAATTCGGCTGCAGCCTAGAATTACTAAAGAGCGATTGGATAATTTAAATTATTAAGTAATTTTTAAAATGATTTTTTTTAAGTGGCTAGAAATTATGTTATACATAAACATTAATGAATTAAATTATCATTAAATTATTATCAGGAATGTTTTAAAATTTCAAACGTTGACTGCCTTAGTAAATTAAGTGATCAAAGTGAAAATAAAAAAGAACATTTAATATTCTATAATATAACGTTCTTATTAACAATTGCTTGAAATTGTAAATTTTAAATATTGAAATTAAACATTTTATTAAAAATTTAACAAACAATTAAGTGATTTTTTGTAATTGTCCGCCCTGGTGCTATAATGCGTAGTATAAATGCAAGCATTGGAATATGAACAAGTATAAAAACAAAAATGTCAAAAAGCTACGCGAGAGCGCACAAGAGCGCGCTCAAAATGAATGACAAAAACAGGCAAAAAACACTGTGCCTACCGCTGATCATTTCACATTTAGTTGTCATTTATAAATAAACGATAAAATACAGAAAATTAATTTAAGATTTATAAAATATTTGAATATACATATGCATATAAAATTTGAGGATAGCAGTAAAGGCGTTTGTGTTAAAAAGTAAATGATGTCATCATATAATTTATATAAATAAAATAATTGCATAATTTAAAACAAAACAATTCAGCAGAAATGTATTAACATTTTTCGGTTTTTAGGTGGAGTGCACGAAAGCAAGCTGAAAAACGCATAATTTTAAACAAATATTGAAAGAAAAGTAACCAAGCGACTGAATTACAAGCCAATTTAAATAAATTTAGCTAATTAGAAAAGTGACAAAGAGTAAGCGAATCCAAAATATGGACCAGCTACAAGTTTACACTACGAAAAAGTATCAAGCCTTATGTAATTATATGGCTAAAGATACAATTGGCACAGAGTTGGCCATTTATGGTACATCGAGCTTAATGCTACTGATTGCGTATATCAAACGAAAGCCAGCATATTTGGTGAGACAATTCAAGAAACCTGCGCATATACCGGAACGTCTGATAAATGAGCGTGTAATGCAAACAGGACTCATACAAGATATAAAACAAGCAGATCAAAACACACTATTGCTTATCAAACATCGTCCATTAATACCGCTCTTTACGAGTCGGAAACATTTGCTGCCGGTGAAGCTACCGGGTGTACATGTCACTTCCAATGGTTATGCCTGGCTGCAGCAGTGTGTGATAGGCCGTGAAGCTACGTTCATACCATTAAACAAAAGTAAAACGCAGGATTTCATTGTTTGTCAGCTGTGCTTAATGCATCCACCCAAGGGCAATAAGCTTTTGGATATATCCGAAACTCTGCTCAAGTTACAATTTGCACGTTTTGCTGTAGACGCAGCCGGAGAATCCAAGCAGAATACGAAATACTACAAACACTTGCAATCTACTGAGCAGCGCACAAGAAAAAGTGAAGCATGGCAAATGTGGCTAGCCGGATTTCCATGGTTAAATAAACAAATTTTTGAGTTGAAAACAAAATTACTGCCCAAAGAGAAGTTACTGCCAGTGCTTGTGCGCTAACAGCTTATGTGATTGTTTGTCAACTTTAGAAGTGAACATTGCCATTGTGACAGAAAATTAATTTAATACTATTAAGCTTTATTACGGTCCAATTTACAATGTTTTGTTTGGCTTTGTTTTTATTTTATTTTTTAAATTAATTTCGGTCTTTTGTGTACTGTATTTATTCATTTTATTTTTTAATTATAATTTAAATGATATTATTGCTTAACATAAACGCAAACGCCTTTTGCTTCATGATAACCATCTTACATTAAATTATACAAAATTTAAATACATAAACAAAAATAAATAAAAGTATTTTACCTAACACCAATGAGCGTCTAATTTAATTATGTTTATTCGTATTAGTGACAAGCTTCCAGTTTCTGTGTATCTATTTGCTTCGAATAAATCTTCAAAATGAGTTGCGGCATCTCAATGGTCAAATATATATTATTTCTCTTCAATCTGCTATGCTCGGTGAGTACATTTTTTGTTTAAATTACATATATAGTTTTAAAATTATTTTTATGTTTCATGAAAAAATAATAAAAATATATCTTTGACTTGTCAAAGATTATATGGGTGTCAATTTATATTATGCACAAATTTTAATTTGTATCGGCTATATGAAAAGTGTACTCCTTAAGATTATAACCGTCACCAAGCGAATATTGGCATTGCCAAACAAATGCAAATAAACTATAAAATCGACATAATCGCTAATTTATTTGGAAACGTTTAACCAATATGATGCTGGACACGAATTCGAAGAATACTGACTGGCAAAGATGTGGAAGAAAAATAACCCACTTTTTTATTTGAAATTAAATCAAAAACTATTTCAAATATTATCCAACGTTTCGTTGAATTTTTCGTCGTATTTCTTTAAGGTCCGCTTTTATTGTTTAGGCTATTCTTTTCCTAAAATACTTTCAAAAAAACATACGACGTAACATTGAGTAAACTTCAAAATGGCATTTGATTTTATTTCAAACAAGAAAAGAAACGGTCAATATAGCCGGTGACAGTAGCCAATTTATAAAATATCAACAACAACTATGATCAATAAAACATATTATTAAAAATAAATCTCTTTTTCCTTTTTACTTAATTCTCTCATCAGAAAATGACATTTGGAGATTTTGATTGGTTGTCCTGTTATTATCTATGTATATATTTCAATTTTTAATTTTGTAGTAGTTTAGGCTACAAACACGCAGAAACCATAGAGACTGATTGCAAATCCCTCCACAATCTGCCTTTTTGTTGAAAGCCATTAATTAGTCTACTAAGTACCTGTTTACGCCAAAATGAACAGTCCTAATAGTCTTCTAGATCCAAAGGTTTTTGCGCTACTTTGCTATAGTTCAGTACACTTGCAGAGATGATGCCCCAGACTTTTATTGTGAGCTTCTTCATAAAATCTACAACAGTCCATTACAGTACCACCTAGGCTTAAAGCCATATTCTCATTTACACAATGCCTTTTTATGACTCTTACTAATTTGATTATCCTGCCAACACCCTTATTAAGGTCATTTGCTGTTAAACATAATTTACTAGCCAATTTGTGTAAAGAGAAAGAAGTAGTTACCCGAAGTTATAGAAGCACATAAACAGAGTGCCCGTACCGAAATAATTTAAAAAAAGATATGCAAATTGATAGACAAAAACTTGATACCTTGAAGCCAAGACCTGACATAACGATAATGGCGTTCGATAGGAGCATACAGGCAAACCAAAGCGGAGTTAGGAACACAAGAAAGATTCAAATTATAAAGCCTTACAGTCCACGGGAAAATAAACTACATTTTTGCTTAATTTAATGAGAACTAAAATGCATAATGAAATATTCTATAATATTTGAATACAGTGAACAATACAAATAACTGAATAACTGAATCTGGTGATTAATTTTCAGAGTGACACTTCTAGAATTCAGCGTTATGACATCATTAAGCGAAGCCCTGCACAATTGCCTCATTAACGTTCTAACGTTAACTAACACATTTAAAAACAAACAAATATCTGAGCATCTCTCTCAATGCTTAGATTGGTTTGAGCTTTTATCTCAAAAATATAGAAACTATGTATTGACAGATAATTTTGAAAATATAAATCTGACTTGACTGGTTCACCTCGTGTTTTCGTATCTGAAACATAAAAGCAATAACAAATTGTATGCCACAAACAATCAATAGAATTCCAATTGGAAAACTTGTTTCTAAGAAATAGACGTTCACACAGAAATTTGAAATTCTAAGCACAATTATTTTTATTGTTGTGTAACTTTTAATTTATTTGTTGCCTTTTGACTAATACACTTTATAAAAAATAATTAGCAGCAAAGTTAAATAATTTCATAACAATAATAACAACATGTGAGTAATACAAATATGTGAGTAGGAAATCCAGCTACATTAAATGTAAATGTTATTAAAATGTAATAAAAATATATAAATACATATTTATAAATTATCAATCAAAGATCAAAGTAACAAATGCAACGCATAATTTAAAGAAATTCTGCACCAAAGTAAATAAGATATACAAATTTAATAAATAAAAAGAAAATAATAAAACAATTTAATTAAATTTAAATTTATTTATTTAAACATATGCACTTTGTAGAAAAAGTTCCTTAAAAACAACCTCATCGTGAATCATTTCCTTTGATGACCTTGACAGCCGTAGCCGTACGAGCTCTCCCATACATTGTTCACCTTCAAGATTGACCTCTTCTTGGTTTTCAAGTTGGTAGGTAGTTGAAACCTCGGTTTGATTGGATAATAAAATCACCATGTTTCCATTTATGTAGATAACGGTTGCAGGTCAATCATCTACATGAGCTGTATATGATAGATTAGCGGACGCTGGTCTTAGGTTTTTAAAGTAACTAGCAATCAAATCGTCAATTTACACTTTAGTTCACACTTAGTTACTATTCGCAATTGAGTTATTAATCTACGGAGCACAATACATTTCACATTTGTGTTGTTGTCACAAACGACTACATAAAGGTCATCAGTTGTTAATCGACAGATTATTAGAATTTTTGTTTCTTTTGCAGTAAATTATTATTTTTTTGCTTATATAATATATAAAAATGATAATACGCGAAATGACTAAGAATTAACGAAATAAACTATAAAAAATCTTTTTTGACGCAGATTAAGATATTTCGGGTAACATTCAATCAGAAATTTATATTTTTCAGCTTAATTTAGGGAAAACATAAATTTCAAGACACTTAATTTGTTTCTGTGCTGTAGGTTGCGTTGTTATGAAAGACCCCGATATATTGGCGAGAACAGTTGCAATATCGGAGAGTTTAATATTGCTTATAATAATTAAGGTTAGAAATATTGATTACATACATTCGGAATAATTTTAGAAAAAGGGGACAGGCGGACGGTCGTCCATTCAATAATGAAGTTTCGTTGAAATTTGCTTAGAATACTCTTTTCTCCCCCCACTGTTTGGAAGTATTGGAGGTATCTCGGATATTTAAATCCAATCATATCCCTTTTTATGTCACACATCGATAGTAATTATGACCACTGCATAATAACATTTTGTTGAATCTGACTAATTTTTCTGGTAAAATTTGCTTAAAACCCTTTTTTGGTACAAGCATTGATGTGATTAGTTTTGAATTTGATTAGTTTTTTTATTAGGTTCTAGGCATTATAAACGTATGACCAAAAGTAATATATACTTATAATGCGAAAATGAGCGTATTCTAAAAACGCACCTTCCCATCGCAAGGCTTGGGAACATATTTTCATATAGGGCAGCCAAATCATTTCATTTCAGGGTTAAATGCCTTAAATGCCTAAAAAGTGCGTTATCGATTAAATTCTCCTGGTGGCGAAAAGCATGTACCTCGTGCTTCATTCAAATTTGAGAAGAATTACCTAATTTCCTGTATGTAAATATTGTAAGACAAAAGCTTTCTCGCTGGTAATGATTTTTTATGTACGTTGGATTTTAAAATTACAGCAGTATTTCCAAAAGAATTATTATAATAAAAGAAAACAGTACGCAGACAAACTTGAGACCATGTGGTTGGTTATTTTTAAATCACGTAATTTTTGAGCACAAACATAAACTCGTTTTAAGCTTACGCCACATGTAATAATGCCTAAAGTAAAACGCGCATAGGCCCCGTAAATGAAGCAACCGTCCTAAATAAAGTTTTTTATTGAATTTGAAACCAGTTATGGTGGCGAGAAATTCAAAATTTGTCGGCAGTTTCAGAATCTGGTCAGTCATTTATAAAAAATAAAAATTAATATCTTTATATTTGTTATTAATTGATAATACTTGATTCAAAATACCTTAACGAAGATGATATCGTAGTACTAATCCCAAATTGAAAATATGTGTTATATTGCAAAAAGGGGTCTGAATTTTCGCAGATGAATACATTTTTAAATACGCCATAATATAATTAATAATTAATATACAATAACTTCTTATGTATTTATATATATTTTATTTACTCTTATGTTATAGTTCAGTCGAGTGCCCACAGATAAGTCATAATTATTTATTAAGCATTTATTGAAAAGAAGGAAGAACATACCTTAATCAAAATTGAAGAGCTTTGTCTTCCCTTCGATTGTGGAAGTAATAATTGTTGCTGATATGTAGGTCACATACAAAACCATACAATATCAGGTTGTTCAATAAGTTGCGTTTCGATAAGAGATGGCCCTTTTTTTTTGTTATGCTGGTACATTCTTTATATGACAGCAAATCAAATTAAATTTGAATATATCAATTCATTCTTTCATTAAAAGCACTTCGTTACATTTAGAGCCGATATTTCACAGTGCTTTTACAAAGGAAAAAGGAAGTATTGTGCAGTGATTTATTTTTGGAACATTGAAAAGCTAAGAAAAGATTTCGCCTTAATGCAGTTGTAAGAAAGAAAGAAAAAGAAACGATTCTCGTAAAGTTCGTCCAAAAGCAGTAGCCACACTAGAAATCGTAGAAAAAATATGACAGAGAGAGATTTACGAGAAGCCTTGAACATCGATTTGAGCAGGGTTAGCAATATTGGGTTCTATAATGCTGTGTGTACAATGGGTTTCTTGTTCTGTAACAATGGAACTAAAATAAATTCAAATGCGAATTTTTCAGCAACATATAGAGTGTTTGTAAAAAGATAAAATGGATTTTGTGTGTCGATTCTCTACTAGAGATGAAGTTTGGGTCTATCATTTTGCCCCTTAATTAAAAAAGAGGCTAAAAAGTGGTGTCAATCAGGTTCTTCGCCAATAAGCTATTGAATCAACACAAGAGGCGATAGAGTGATGTGGACCTGGTTCTTCAACTCCGCAACGAATCCTGTGCACAAATCAGTGTTAGCATAACTTTTTTGAGAAGCCAAAGTAATTCTGTTAATAGCTTATTCGCAAACTGGCAGAACAAAAAATTCGGATGTGTATTGTAACATACTGAATAAAAATATTCGTCCATCAGGATAAGGCACAGTGTCGCAAAAGCATTTTGACAATGGCATTAATGCATGAATTAAAGTTCTAATTTTTGATGCATTTACCGTATTCACCTGATTTACTTCCTGGCGACTTATATATGCTTACAGAGTAAAATTGCATGCAGTTTTCATGAAATGATGAGGAAATAACAGCTTTGAAAGCGTTTTTTGCAGCCTTTCCAGATTCTTTAAGGATAGAATTAATAAATTATTCAATTCATACCCTAATACTGTGTTCTGATCACGCTGGACACTTATTGAACATTTTGGTAGCAATAATACCTTAAGTTCGAAACTCAACTGAATTAAGATATATTAATAACAATTAAGTATAATACTTGGAAAGAAAAGAAAAATACTGACACTATGGAATTTTCCAGAGAAATGCCAATGGTCGACATACATTTGAACATATGATGAGGTTATATTTGATATTTCAAATACCACCCTCATTTTATTAGTTTATTCTGATAAAAAAGTTCTTGTACTTATCAATAACGCGATCGTAGAATAGGTTGCATTATCAATCTTTTTTTTTTTGTATTTTCTATTTACTTTTTTACTTACGATGAAAGGAACTTATTGGCTGTAGTTAATTAGTGAACTCTATTCATTTTATTGGAAAATGTATTATTTTACGGTAGCGTAGATTATTAGATTGTTTCTTACCAAAACTTTTGTGTCGAGACAAGCTATGCTAACGAGTAAGTTTATGTGAGCAGTTGAAATATTAGTTTCATTGAAATTGTTACAATATATTCATAAAATTGATGGAGAGCAAAAGATGGAGAATGTAGGAATATATGCAAAATATAGATTTGATCGAAGCTACACGATATAACATCAAATTCAAAATAATGATAGTTTTTGATTGAATGTCACGCACAATTAAAATCACTTCTGGTACAGTTTCGTTCCAATGCGAAATAGTGCAGAGATTTGCGCATATTCTATTCTTATAAAACCGGCAGCTCAAGAAGAGATATAATTAAGATAATGGTTCCTGGTATAATTGGTAGAATGACAAAACATTACATATGTTAAATGTTTCTAATGCCTTTGTTCCTCCCGAAATTATTCCTAATTAAATAAAAGGAAATAATATTCACGTGGTAAGTAATTCGAATTATCGTTTTCAATGGCAGACACGAGAACCCACTGCCATTCCTCTATAGAATTTTTGTTTTTATTCCATGTAATGCATTCTTTGAATATCCTTCTACTCTTAGTCTATGAGTGATGGTTATAAAACCGTATAAAAATGCAAAAAATTCATTGAAAAAGAAAAAAACAATAAACCATGCTGAAAAACCACATAGATATCTGATCTTTGAATAGATTAATATTGTTCTTATTCAAGAGTAAAAAAGTATCAAATGTGTGCTAATCAAGAATTTATATTTTGCATATACGAACTGAATCGATCAACTTATTTCCAGCTCATCATCGAGAAAAGTTAGACTGATCAGAAACCTACAAAAAATAAAATCGAGATGATCAGCACCTCCGCAGAAAACAGATTTAACTGTATATGTGTGTTTGACCAAAAACGATACCTTCCAGCTACCTTCACAAAAAGTAAAAATTCTTTGCAAATTTCGTAAATCTAAATTTGAATTTAGTTTTATCTGGCCCATACTATACTTTACATACTTTGAGTGCACTTATTTCCCCAAAATAAACAATATTTTGTCAAATTACTTACAAACATTAATTAAATTAGATAAAATTGGATAATTGAGTCGATATAAAAAGAAGATAAATTGATTAGTCGTTTTAAACTGACTCCATAATAACCATCAGTACTTTATTTTATAGAATCATCAAAATTTTAGAGACATACCAAATTCCTGTAACTTCCGATGAGTTGACTCATTAAATTAAAATCTCGGGTATATCCCCGATTTCACTGCAATTGAAGAATGTTATAGAGACAACCTAAAATCTCCTAAAAAATATCAGTAACAGCCCATTAGGCACTTGCATTTCTTTGTGATTTCCGTGAAATCAGGAGTAAATGATCTATGGGACGTATCCGAAATTGTATACTGATTTTGCTCGAATTGTAAAAAGGTATGGCACACACTGATAAATGCTTCCATGCCAAATATAAGTAACATCGCATAAAAAATCATTGTTTTAATGATATCCGTTCTAGCAGGAGGCAAATGAAATGGGAGGTACCCGAAATTGTAAACCGATTTTTCTCAAATTTGATAATAACATGGCAATGACCAAAAAAAGCTCTCATACAAATTTTGGGATGAAACACCTCGCCGTTATACTAATTTCCGTGAAATCAGGGGTAATTAGCTTTGGATGGTATCCAAAGTTAGGGACAGAATTTGTCGGATCACGAGCTGGATCTTACTTTTTACAAAATATGTTCAGTAACCTAATTTCATCAATCTATCTTGAAACCTACTCAAGTTATCGAGATGACTGACATACGATCTGAAAGACTTTGCTCAATCGGTTTTATTTAATTGTATGCATGTCTTTCCAAGAAACTTCTTGCCGGTCACGATTATAACTATGCATTACATACTTTGCACATACCCATAATATCCGCAGTCAATGAACTGATGGGTATCAGCCTTAATATGTTTTGTAGGACTGGGCGTGAATTGTGGACAATTAGAGGACCTCTAGTACACCTATGTAGTCCAGAAAGAGCGTTTCATGTGAAATAACAAATAAATATTATTTGATCCGGAACTGACAAAATCTTAATATGATTAAGGGGTTTATTACAAACGGGCATGATTGACTGTTTAGCAATGATACCTTCATAGCGCCTCTGTGACTAAAAAAGGGAGTTTTTTGCGGACCTAGGCTTATAACAGACTAAAAATTAATATAATTATTGCCTATTTTGAAAGAGGTCCTCAAAAGATGAAAAGCAACGAAAAAAAAATAGTGATTAAATCACTTTCAAAAATCAATTCTCTAAATTTTTGTAGTTAATGCCTTTAGTGTACTCTAATCAATTCATATTTCTTCTTCCGAAGTCTCTAGTATTCGAACCATAACTCGTTACTGAAAATCTGTTTGTTCTATGCGTTTGGATCATTTGGGTCATATATTAGAGCATACTCTCAGTTGAAGCTGAAAACGTATGCTCCATAGTATTACTTTATTTAAATTTTTTAATTTTTTATTTTGAATTTTATGTTGCTGGCGAATGAATTAAAAAAAAAAAAAAAAAAAAAAAAA
>JXOS01147771.1:0-16764 GCA_001015075.1 Cirrula hians
TTTTATGAAGAATTTACGTGCCAAACGCTTTAATATAACCCTCCAAACGGGACCATTAATCTTTGATGACTTAGTTGCTGCTGAATACGCGTTACTTAAATATGTACAGAATGTCGAATTTGCCAAAGATTCGTTATTGTAAAGATCGAACGTCCATGCTGCTATGAATCAACCTGTTACCGTTTCTAAATGAGTATGGACTCCTTCGCATAGGTTATCACATGCACTCGGACAACGGCACGAACCATGTCGGCGCCGATAGAGAGTTACGCCAGGTTCTACAGCAATGTTAAGGTGATCCAGCAGCCAACCTATATGTCCAAGACACAAACATCATTTGGTACTTCAACCGCCCAGTGTCCCGAAGATGGAGGATACTGGGAATAGGGCGTGGAGCGTTTCAAATACCATGTCAAGCAAACTCTTGGTGACGTTCTGTTTACTTTTGAAGAATTAAGTATCTTGCTAACTCGCGTTCCTTATGTTCGAGGAACTCTCGGGTCGGTTGAAGAATCCATAGCAATCCGAAACTTTGAGTTTGAACCTTTCAAAGTGGTTCTAATCCTAATATAACGTTTGCAATACGAACAATATAGCTTTAAAACCTAAATTCAATCAAAAGAAGAACACAGGAGAAAAGCAAAATATTGGCAATGAATCCAAATTCAAACTTTGTTCCACATTTCCATGAGTACTCAATACGAATTATCACTCTTATATTTCAAAATTGTAGGCATTTCCTAAAGATGTCACTCTTTAATTGCACGGAAAGACGCATCATTCAATAATATGAAACCTTTCTGAAATTTATACATAAAATCTGTGAATGTTCACATGTAAAGAAAACACATAACACAAATATACATTCAATAAACTCAAAGTTCGAATATCAATAAATATTTTGGATCTAACATTCTTTTGTTGTTAAATATTAACGATTTACGCATTTAATCAAACTTTTATAATTCGCTTTACTGATAAATGAAATGATAAGGGAAGACGCAACCAAAGTGCAAGTTCTACCAATTCAAAATGTAGCGGTTCTGGTTCTGAAGATCAGGACCACGTAAATAATCGTTTCAATGTTTCCATCCGCTCGTTTGTACTATTTATTTTGGTGATTACTAATTTCGGTCTACTTATTTTGGTGTAGAAAATAGGGTTGATTGGACGATAATTGTATTATAAATGTATTCCGATACACCTTTAATGTCCAAGTTTTTTTAATGACATACAAAAAATTATTATTTGGTTTTTATTTTTCATATATTTTTTACTTTTTTGTATTTAATAACGTGGAATCGACGTGTATGTCACGGCTGGTCTACTGTACCTTTCTTTATTTTTTTCTTTTACTTAAAAATGTGTTCTTAATAACACAGTAATTACTTATTAGTTTTTATACCATGAAATATTTTTTCGGCTTTATTATTGTCAATTGATAAAAACCATTTAGTTTGAAATGAAACCAAATTTAATTATTCTTTTTCATGGTTATTATTATGTATTGATTAATTTTTTGTTCGGGATTGGTGGCGTTATAATTATGATTAGTGTTATTAGAGTTCTTAATGCATCTTTTGGCTTATAAATTATTTCAAAAAGACGCTTGCTGTAATTTAAAAGTCTGCCAGTTGAAATGAAAATAATAGTAAGGGATCTTCTTTATGAAATGCTTCCAAATTTTACACCATGAATATTTAAATCAACACAGCTGCTTATCTGTATAACACGAACTGTTTTAATACAAAAACGGTAATTAGGAGCGATAGTAAGGTGAGCAAGTTAAATGAAACCCGTCCAGCTGAATTATTGCACCCGTCCTTTTCACATTGTTGGCAATAGCGCTTATATGTTGAATAGTAATCGGTCAGCGCTAGATTGCAACCTCTCGTGCTGCTGTAAATACATCCTTTGTAATAGATTTCATTACCCGCTAATTATGGCAAAAGATTTATGTTATTAAAATAATGCTCCGCCATAAGGTTCAATGCTCTTACATACATTTTTCCAATCGCTCGCTGAAGCACTCCAAATACGGACTTGTTTGATTCATGTTCACACCTTTATGGAAATTATTTAAATACACTCTCGTTTCGTTTGCCAGTTGAGTAGAACATTCGTATCTCTTCGAATTTTTGCATGATTTTTTCGAATCACAAGCATAACAGCGTATAGATTCACCTGGAAGTATTTTTAAGAATCTTAAAAATTTCTTCACATGCGCAATTAGCATTCTTTTGACTGAGCTATTTCAATAAAACTTTTTATGACTGCTAATGACACAGTGATATTTACCAAAATTAAAACAACATAGTAATACGACAATTGTGCAGAAAAATAATTTATTGGAAGCCATAACTTAGAAAGAAGTAATGGTACGCTGACAGGCAGTACTGAATGGCCATTTACTTTCAGTTCATTTTTAACTTCTATTGAAAGAGGAACAAGTGTTTTAATTTTTGAATAGATTAGTGTTATCAACAAACGATTACCTTAATAAAGAACAACTCAAACGCATATATTACTCACCAAAACGATTCAATTGTTCGATAACATGCCTGATAAATTAAGTTTAATGTCATATAATTGAGCGGTGTCAAATGTAAAAAAAAATGTAACTATCATAAAGAGAACGACGATGAATGTTACAGTCGACTGAAGCTTTCAGAGCCATTCATGTCACTTCAAAATTATGAACTACAGAGAAGACACAAAGTTCAGCTTGATCTAATCACTAATCTCATAGGTATACGTGGAAAATATGTAATTTTCTTGATATCATACACTCTTTCATACACATCGCCAATGCAATTACCAAACTGCATATTAGTTTATTTGTTCATTCGTTTGTAACTCCCAAAACGCATTCTCGAAGACCTTTACATACTAATATGGCAAAGATTAGATTAAAGCTTGAATTCGGGCAAGATCCGACAAATATTTCGGGTATGTCGAATACAACTCTTGACTCAAAATTCGAGCATTAGCGTTATTGCAACTGTAAAATTCGCAATAAGCATATTCCGAAATGACTGCTTGCTTGAAAATCAGAAACACCTGCATGCACCTATGTGGCCTGCAAAAAGAGTTGAAAGCAAACTTAACACCATGCATCAAATAAATTCAAAGGAATTTGATCATTGAGTCGCCATAAATATGACCAAGTCGTTTAAAAAATTGGACATGATGAAATTCAACATTTGCGCAGTTCATCGGCGTCGAATTTTTAACGACGTTCAATTGTTCTCATATTATTTCATACGATTCACCTTTTTTGGAATTTCCATTCTTCCCTGTTACTAATTATTTGGATCCTACGTGTAAACCGCTGCTGACTGTAATTGTATTGTTGTTTAATCGACGCTTCGATAATATATACTTAGATGAACTTCTTGTAGTAATGCCAATCATAATGTTATATATTTTGATATGTTTCCGATACCTCTTTCTGGACATTTTAAACGGTGGACCAAAACTAACGCAGACTTTGTCAATTCCCTTGGTAGCATACATTGTAATGTTTGTCGTCAATTGTTTAGATAATATAATTGATGTATTCAGATGGTATTTATTTATTTATAGAAATCTTTTTATTTTTATTAAGCCAGCATTTTGGGACTTATTTAAAAGTAGTTCGATCAGCACCGACAGCAAAATTGGCCTCAATTAATTCACTTAATATTTTTGAAAAATACCCATTATGTTTGGCTGCTTTGATAATTTCGAGGTTAAAAGTCCAAAAACACGCATAAGTTTATTTTAATTTTGTTAATATTTTCAATTCTATGACGTTGATAAAGGTACAATGCATTACGCAAAAGGGTATATAGCTTATTTAAAGTTTCCAACTTCTATCATATATAAAGTTTCCGACTTTGTATACCAAATAAACACATACTTGAGTGATGGTTTATCCACAAAAAACCACCCAGACAACGCCAAAAAGTACTCATTAGCTGTTTTAATCGATTTCGATTTAAAATGTAAGAGAATAAATTTTTGCACACAATATGAGTTATCACCATTTGAAAGGAACAGTTCATAATTACTTATATTGTGAATTGGTTAGAGGAGAACAAAATTAGCTTGGACTGAATTCAAGTTTCGGCAGTACTGATTGCCATGCTATTGATTGATTTGGGAAAATTCAACAATGCAACACAAGTATGAACGTGATGGAAGCTAGGCTAACATCTTTATTAAAGAACAAGTTTTATTTTACAGAATCACAAGTTTTGGAAAAATTCGCATCTATGACGTGTATTTGCAGACATAGCTAGGGTAGACTTTAGATAAGAATTCTAATAAATAAGTCAGAGTAGTTTAACAAGCTATGAAGTCAGAATATTACAAGAATACCAAATATTAGTAAGATCCTAGGAATCAATGGGTATTATTATCTATCTCAAAAACTACTCAAGTTGTCGACGGCACAGACCGACGGACATAGAAATAAAATACTATCAGTGTGTGTACCCAAAATATGAAAGGATGAAATTCAGTGGTACCTCTAGTACCCCCATGGGGTTTCATGGTAAATAAGTTATAATCAATAATTAAATTCAACTGAATTTTATGATTGTATGGTAATAAAAAAAAATGTATATCATTCGAGTGGTTTCGAGTGGTTTCGAGTGGTTTCCGCAGATGCCAGATCATACTGAAAATTGTATGAAAGCATCAAAATATTGCAGCAATACCAAACTTTTGTAGCTTTTTGTGTTTCATTCCAATATTCAGTTACACTCTGTATAACCCCTGTTTTCTCTTAGTTTCTGTGAAATGGGAAGTTTAGTCGAATGGGTAATATTGGAATGTATTGACGGATATCACAGAAATTGTTAAATGCTATCATAATGACCAAAAATGCAAGTATCCCAATTTGCAGTAGCATGCGAAGAACCATCTGGCTTTTATGTCAATATCAGAAAATCGGGAGTAAACAGTTTTGCCCATTCACGAACTTGTGTATTTATTGTATAATTTTTATATAATTTAGTGTATAATTTTTATAAATTATGTTCTGAAACCGACACCGAATTACTGAATTTATCGTTATGCGACATACAAAGCATAGTGGGATTATATTTTTTTTGTTCTAAGGATATCTCTTCAAGAAACGTACACCCGGAAACGATAACTTCGATACATTAAATACTTGGCACAACCCGCTCCAGTCCATGACTGTGGAGTAAAAAATTACGTTTTTAATTATATTTAGTTGTTGTATGTGTATATAACGTTCATATGTATTTTAATTATTTAATTAATTAGCAGCTGTAGTTGTAATTTATTTATTTATCATTTCCGTTAAATTTGTATAAAATAGAATTCTCAAATTACAAAACATTTGGTTTTAGAAAATAAATAGATTGATGGTTTTCTAAATGTTAAACTTCAACTCTAAAGACTATACTGTATGCTGTTAAATGTTTATTATTTTTAAAGAATAGCCTCTGCGCAATATCAACGCCTTCTACGGCCTAAAAATGCTCTAAGTTTTCTTTTCATTTGAGCAACACAGTTAACAGAGTTACCCTGAAACATGTTTCTTTTAAAGTGCATAAAGCCATTGTGATCAAAAAATATTTTTTATATAAAGAGCACAGAACCAATTTTTATCTGAAACCAAAGGAGGATTTACTGGTGAAGTCTTATTTCTTTATGAAATATATAAATATATTAACAATTTTTTGTGGTTTGATTCATATATTGTACTTTAATTTGTTTAAAAAAATAATACCCAACAAACTAACGAACAACCTCCTCCAGTCTTTAGCCCTTTCAGACCAACTTCTCAACAATCAGCAACAGATTATAACATACATTAACACTTCACTACCAACCGGTAAGCACTCCGCGAAGAGAGCGAAGACTGGAGGAGCGGCTTCTGTTCAGTACAACGGCACATGTGCAGATTTGATGCTCCGTGTTCCGTGTCCAATTCGGTCCTGAAAATATTCCTTGTTCCGGTAGGATGTCACTTGACAATCGCTTTTTTTATTTTACTTATATTTCGGGTTAAGTTATATATTTTTTTGGTTTGGTGCTTTGTTGTTCGTTAACATCTGCTCTGCTTGTTTGTTAATCTTAGACTATCGTTTGGCATTACAAGCGCCCCTTCAAATCCTAACAATTCCTCAAATTTTATGAAAAATTCCATGGGTGCACTTCTGTATATTACGGTAGTTCAGATAATCTTCATCCTAATGTTTTTGAGCTTACTTACGCTTATTTAGCTAAGACCTATTAACAAAGTACGCACCTCTGTTCTGTATTGGCCTGGATCCTTGTTGCTTATCTTCAACCCTTCCCCTTTCCTACTCATCCTATGATTTAAAATTTTTTTTTGTCTACGTGCCCCTACCTAAAAACCCTGTACGTTGAGCTTCGTCCATTAAGCCGTATGACTTTCTGATTTTTTGGCGGTATGTGGGTAATATTAATGTGTTCAATACAAGTTGTCATAATTAATCATTTCAAAATAGGTATGTTACACAGAGTGCACTTGTCGAGGAAAGAAATAAGAGTATTAGTGAAATTAATGCTTGTAGAATTAGCAAATTTGTCGAGAGATTACGCGTCGACCATAGGGCATCGTAACAATATTATTATTATTAACTTATATTGTGTTCAAATTCCAAACGTGATTAAAGAAATATTACTATTCGAATATTTTAATTAACATATGTTATCGTTAACAGATTATACTCAAAGTAAAAATATGTCCTTACGGCAACAAGAAATAGCTAATTGTTTGCTCTCTTTATAGGATTCTACAACCTTGCCCATAATAGTAATAATAAGAAGAAGACATCCGAAACTTCAGTAGTAAACAACATGAGTTCATGAGAGTACGCGCCAAGGGAGATGAGTGCTAGCAGGTATGCGACCCTATACTTTATTCCAAAGTAATTAAGAGAATATTTCAACAGTATACGGAATGGTGATGGGCAGGAAAATTCCGTCGAGGAAATGTTATCCAACAGCTCAAGAATTTCAACCCAACTTCACGACTGCGGTACTTGTTTCAACGCCTCACAATCAACAAGTTCCAACTGACCAGACTAGCTTCAATATCAAAATATAGTTATTCTATAAAAAAGTGGTGAGTTATTTCAACGTACCGAGCACAACTATGGGATAACACAAGCTTGAGCTGCATTTAAGTTCATTGCAGGTGCTCTCTGCGTCCTTAAAAGCATAAATAATCATACATACCCTAAGATATCATTCTGAAGTGAACCTACCGAATGACATTAATACAAATACAAGCTCAACAACCATCAGAATATATTGTCAAGAAGCCACGAGAACACGAGAACAATGAAGGTTCTGACTAACATAACTGTTCTCTATATAACGATTTGCTATGACTTAGTTTCTCCGCCTCATTGCCAACTGTAAATTCTGGCACATTGGAGGTTTTTAAATAAGTCATAACATAAATAAATAGGGACCTGCACTTTTATACAAACCGTTAATTTATTGGCAAGAGAATATTTTTTTTACCATACGTTTGTAACACTCAGAAGGAGTAGATATACCCATAATATTTTGGTGTGACAGGTAGGTTTTGCTACCAAATGCCACTATGCACTCAGATAAGACGGGTTTTTCTTGAGTGTGAAACAAATACCCTAAGTTGTTGTTTTATGGAGTGTACTGTTTAGTCTAACTGTACTGGTGTCTAACAAAATATATATGAATATTCAAGAATTCATTATGGCGATGTCCGGTCCTTCTAGCCTTTTGCCACACTAGACTTGCAGGAATAATCATAGCTCTAAATTATAAGTTGAGTTCGATTCGACCAATATTTCGGGTATCTGCTGTACATATTTACTGGAAGTTAAGGGTTTTACTAACAACTAGTCACAGTGTGGGTTCCTGAAATTTAGGAATTAAGATGAAATATGTATAACACAAAACCAAGAATGGATAAGTTTAGAAGTAAGTACATCTATATCGACCGAATATACAAAAGTAAATATATCATAAATATAAATATACGTATATAGGGTGCTCAAATATAATAATTAATAAGATATTGATATTAACTATCAAATTGTTAAGAATGGGTGAGATTCAAAATTCGGGATTCAATATGCTATTGATATAAACAATTTCAGAATTTAAATAGGCAGTTAATATTGTTTTATGTCCATAAACCGACATATGACATCAAAAGTCAATGAAATTTCTTAATAATAAGATATTAATAATAAGATAAGCAACAATGAATATTATGGGATTGAAAATGTTTCCCAGTTCTCGTACATTCAGTCTAATAGTTTTCAAAATATTTTCATGTGAAGTGCATTACATTGTTGACGAAAGCTGATATTTTCTTACTTCTTTTTTTTATTCTTAAATGAAGAAGTTCGTAAATATGCGCAACATCCAAATTTCTGCAGAAGCTGGAAATATTGGCTAAACATTAAGTTTACAGTACTTGACTATGGTAGTAGGAAGAATGTGAAAAAATATATGTAATTTGAAGTATTGAACTTTAGGAGGTATCCGAAATTATAAACAAATTAACTATTTAGTTTTCCTTACATTGAGAGAATTAGTATGAATTCGTTATTGCCGTATTGGTATTATTATCATATAATCTCGCAATGTTTATAGAAAAGCTTTCTGCAAACATGCAAAGAGGATATTTATCTTAATATGACTTTTGCACCCAATTTTATAGTAGAGTGGAATTAATTAATAAAAGAAAATCAACAGGTTTTTGAATGTCAAAATTTTTTCTGGTTCAGGGTTAACATATGCATAGAAAACTTACGAACCCAAAGATTGGTAAAGTAAAGATTAATTTTACTTATTTTAACATTCTGAGTAAGTTTATAGATACGATAGAGTCATTTTCAGCATTCTACTTCTATTATATTTCAGCACTTTTATTTTTTGCTGCAATATTAAATTTCAGAAACTTTCACAAAATTAGAAACTTCTATCCTCATTGCAGTGTCGATGGAAATAAAATGTTTATGGCAGGTAACTAATATACAATGTTTTGCATGAAGTTCAAGAACATTATAGAAATAAAAAAAACAAAGTAACAATACCAAATTTCAGTAATTTTCGATAACGCTACTGAGTTTTGCATAAATTTTGAGTGAAAGTAGTTGTTTACCATCAATGAGAGTCATTGAATTTTAATTAATTAAACCCTTAAAGTTACTTTATCGACCGATTTCAAAAACGGCTAAATACCAAATATCAATAATATGCAATAAAACACCGGTACATCGCCTTTAGGAGGTATCAAAAATTATAAACCGATTTCATTCTAATTTANAAGCGTATATGTCTTTTTCGGTACACCGCCTTTAGGAGGTATCAAAAATTATAAACCGNGGTACATCGCCTTTAGGAGGTATCAAAAATTATAAACCGATTTCATTCTAATTTAAGAATTTCATGCAAATAACGTAAAATGCCTAAACAGAAAATTTCTATAGATTGCAATGAAAGTGAATTCGGGGGTAAAATGGCTATTAATTCGATTGCGTTCATCGTGTTCCAAATTTAGAACGAAAACTAATATACAAATTGCAAAGTGCATTGGCGATATGCATAAAAAACACTCTCTACAGCTCTGGTATACTGAAAATTTATTGGCAAAAAAATTGCTATTCTTTCTCTTATGTGATCATCGCATTTATTTAAAGAGAAATCCATTCTCTTTAAATGTATTAGGTACAGAAATGCAAATGTATTGGCACGCGACCGAGCACAAGAGGGAGTGTATAAGTAAATAAAAAAATAAAGAAAAAATTTACCTGTAAGAGTCAAACTGTTCCCAATTGAAGTGCCAGGGGCAATTCGTTTGAGTTGAAATGAGTCTCATCCGAAAATCTCAAAACTTTTGTGTGCACTCCAATTGTCGTAATAGGGATGCTACACAGCAGGAGCTCAGTTCTATTCAAAGCAATATTATCTGAGACGCAGGTAAAAGAGAAATTCCTTCGGTTTGACAAAAGCGAAGATCAGGGAAACGTATAAATAGACCGTCAGCGAAGTGAAGGGCATCATTTAAGTATCAACCATAGACATGGCACTTGGAACGAAGAACCAAATTATTTCAGAGCCCTTTCAAATGGTAGTGTCTCGGGCCACATATCAAGAACAAAGCTCAATTGCATGTACGCATAGAAGTATATCTGCTTCTTATCAAAAAGCTTGCTCTGCTGACGCTTCGTTAGAATCAAACAATCCGGCCATTATACGAAGAAACGCGCGTGAGCGCAATCGCGTTAAACAAGTAAACAATGGTTTCTTGAATCTACGCCAACATATTCCGACAGCAGTTATAGCTGATTTGAGCAACGGAAGACGTGGAATCGGACCTGGTGCGAATAAAAAACTGAGCAAAGTTGATACACTACGAATGGCTGTTGAATATATACGCCGTCTTAAACGGTTAATTCAAGATGTTGATAGTGCGAGTGAAATATCCAGTGTCAGTTCATTCAATATGTCAGATTCATCCATAAGTTCATGCCCTTCCCCAATCAATACTGATTGCCAACACTGCTTTGACCACGAAAGATGTTCACAAACCAACTACTCAATTGTGTGCCAACCAATGCCACAAAGTAAAATGACAGTTTCACCAGCCTCATCTGTTTCTTCAGGAACCCGTTACAACTTTTGCTTGAACAATTTTGCAAATTTTACAAAACGTCACTTGCATTCGACTCCACATAAACAGGAACAGAGCCACTTATATGAAGATTGCTCTTACTCAAGCGCTGATGAAGAAGATCTTCTTGATTATATATCACATTGGCAAGAGAAAGTTTAATTCAAAAAGAATTATTTAGTATTGCAACTCTAGTCAACATTATTGAAGCCATTGATTGGATAAGTATTAAACTATTCATTTTGTAGTCGTTAGTAAAATCACTTGAACAGTTGAAAATATAAAACCGGAAGACACTAATTTAAGGATATTTGTAGAAAAGAAATCTAGAAATTAATAAAGAGAAACTAATAACATTAATAAAATCAAAAAATTCCATAAAAACTAATATGACAAAAAACAAAAATTCCTTATTTGAATGGTAAATTTGAAATCTACAATTTTCCGAAAATCATATCGAACCCATTTAATAAAGTGATTTATTGCCAGCGGTAACGTCACTCAATGAACATATCGGAAAAAGACTCTTGTATACAATGGAATATTTTAGAAAAAGGATTCATGTAGCCTTTATCCGAAGTCAGTTTGAAAAAGAATCTTATTGAATAAAGTATGACTTTTTTTTTAAAATGTGGTGTGATTTGGGTTAAAATCCGGAAAATGCATTTAAACCAGTATTACTTCTTAGCAAAAGTGCGTATGAAGTGATTCCTCAAAAAGTTGCATATAGTGGTATACAGGGGAAAGATATAGTTTATAAATAAAATTTGTGACTATATTTTATATTGAATAAGGGAAATTTGCATGATGGAGATTAAAATTATTATTCCAAAATCTTAAAATTGCTTATAATACTTCAGTTTTAATACAAATTAAAAAATTTGGTATATGTATTTTAAACAAAAAAGAACATTAACATTCATTTCGCTCGTATCATTCCATTGTACAAGAAAGTGTGGCTTACAAATGTTGCTAACGTGACACGCGTGGCCCAGCCAACGGAATTTTATAATTTGTTGTTATAAAAGATAAATAACAATTTGGTAGATTTGGGACATTTTAATGAAATAATGACGTATCTATACATTACTTATTGATGTAATACGCACAATTTCATTGATTTGGTTTGGAATAAAAAATGCATTTATATATTTAATTATGAATATAAGAATCTAGAATGAAAGAAGGTGGATGTGAAAAAAGTATATAGTAATTCATATTTTCTCAGCTCCTGATACTGGAAAACTAATTTCAATTTGCATACTATTTCATACGTAAGTGATGGATGAAAATTTTAATAGTTATGGTAGATGATGTAAAATCTTTGACTTAAATTTATATATTTTCTTAACCGTTCCACTATTAAACGGATGCTCGTGTTTAAGTTAACGACATATCAACTCCACCATCGATTCAACATCTCGCACATCTCAATATAACATGCAAATATGTTTATTTCGACTTTTTTACAACAGCCGTGTGAACTTGAATAGATGGGCATAAACTAATATCAGATATGTTTTAAATTTAAATATATCTATATGTATGTCCTTAATGTCCAGTGTTTGTAACTCGTGATCTTGTCGCTGCTGCATTTGAACTGAAAACTATTTTTGTATTTTGTCAAAGCTATAATCCGCTTCGTCAATCTCGTACGTAATGAAAGCGATAATGTAAATGAAATTTTGTGGAAACCGAAAACGGATCATGTGAAGTCCATGTGATGCTGTAAAAATCAATACGAAGCAATACGAAAAGGGAATTATTGTGATGTTTGTCTTTGTCTGTCATAGACTGAGGGAATTGTCGGTTTGTGCAATGTCTCTTATACATAGAAGTCTGTTATGCATAGAAGTAATAGAAATATTCGATTAAGCGGACCACGTCTTTCCGTTTATCATGTCTGTCGGTGATGACTGTTAGTTCAGTAATTTCAGGGTTATAACAGTAACATTTGGTGGCAGAACATAATCAAAGAAATTAGATAAGGGTTTTGTATTTAGACTCAAGTACATTTTTTTTAATTTAATTTTTACAAAATCTCATTGCTGTCGGAGATTATTATATTGTATTTCACATTTCAATTCTAAGATGATAAAATAATTTTCTGGTCTAAAAATTTTATAAAATTTATAAAATCTTAAAGACGGTAGTTAATTTACCGATTACTGGACTGATGTCGTTGGCATAAAATAAATTTTATTTAATAAACAATTTTTTAAGAATATGGACGGCTGTTTACATATTTTTTAAGTGTGTTCATTTGGTTTTTTTTAGCCTTGCATCTTAAAAGTAGTTTTTGCATGTATTGATTGAAACACATAAAGTGCTTATACTGTTTTAAAGATGCTGTTTACACTGCAAGTATTACTGACACAATTGTTTATCCTTAATGCGAGCTCAAATGGAAATAAGAAGAAACATAAATTATAGTAACAAAGAGAATACACCTGTTGTGCGTGCGGCCTAAGTCCATGGAATTGACAGCGAAAAAACATTAAATCAAAAAGAATAAAAAATTAAATAAGACCAATCGTAAAACCGGGAATCAGGTGCGTAAATTTATGTTAGCGTTATTAAGTGAATGCTTGGTCTTTAATAAAGTATGCCCATGAAGCAATATAAACTAAAGAAATTAATTTTTCCAATTCAAAATTGGTAAATGACAAAATAGAAAAGGCGTAATACGCAATTAACCACCCATCTGAATAGCGCACATTGTTCAAATGCTGCTGTTATATTCGAAGTAAATAAAATTTCCCTTGTCACATCTAGTTTCCTTTTATACTGATTTCTTGTTAAATAGAATCATTGCGAAAATTTCAAAATATTGTATGTTTTCCCATTTAATATCAATTAAATGATATGGTTGAAGTTATAATTGTTATACAGCTATGGTACGTGGTTTTCTTCACAGGCATTCAAACATATTTGTATTGCATTAAAACCTGTTGACTAATACAGAATTTTCTTAAGTGTGCTTTTAATACAATCATAATTTTTAAATTTGTACTGAAAATAATTGGAGTTGATTGGAAAGTTATACCTATTACGCGGCGAAAGTGTTGTGCGATGCAAATTATAGCAATATTTACGTCATACAAATAATCACTTAATACGGTATGTTCATTAAAAAAGATAATAGTAATTCTCTCAATAGTCCGTATAAATAAAAAGTCCTTTTATAATAACCGTTAACGATGTAAATTGACACGTCTTCGTATATTTAAATTCGCCCATTTTCGTTGGCGCGTCTTTTGAAATAATTTCTGTTATTTGGGTTTCAAAAAGTATTGGATTCGCTGAATAAACTCTACAATGAATCCAAACTGTCCAATTTTTTTGGTCAACTTAAGCGAAAACAAAGGGTCCCATTCATAAAAAAGCTAAGGAATTTGAATATTCTTAAATATTTATAAATTTTATTCTTATAAATCAGATTCAAGAGATAACAACTTTAAAATGAAATGTTATTTTTCCGACACAATAAAAATTTTTTGATTGATAATCATAATCATGATAGACCGAGAGTATAATGGGTTTGTGCACAGTATGTGAAAGTCACATAAATAATCCGACTAAAGGTTTCATGAACACATATTCAAAGAACCAAAAATTAGATTAAATACCGATGCCCACTTGTCCGTGTACGATAACTTGAGTATTTTTTGAGCTATTATTATGAAATTCTACGTTTTGTTACTTTTGGTATCAAAATTGGGTACGGAAGCAGGTTTATGGTCATTGCCATGATATTGTGAAATTTTAGATGTTTGTGAAATAACCCTAAGTACTTCCATAGCATAATAGGCTGGGTTAATCGCCAGCATGCCACTTACATTAGGTATAGAAGAGTTTGTGGCTTAAGTTAATCTTGAACATTTTGCGGAAAATCGGTAGCTTTTATAAAACGTTTATGAACTCCAAGGAAATTTGTATAAATGCCAGGTATTTAATCATGTTCTACGGAGATTTGGTATTGGAGCGTTTGAGGAGTATTGCCATAATACTTTAGGTGATTTGACATTATTACATTACATAGGTGTATTGCCCGAGATTCTACTTAAATGACTTAACTCATCAGAAGTAACATGACTTTGGTATAATTCCATGAAAGGTATTGTGTAGTCGATTTAGATCGACTTTTACGTCGATGTTTTTTTGGTTTTTTTTTTTTTATTTATGGTTGATGAGTTATACTTTAATTCAACAATCGTCAACAATATTTGTTGCAAACAATAAAAATATAAAAATAAATAATAATAGAAACACATAAGTAACGTAATGAGAGCAACACAAAGCTAAGCATCTAGAAAAAATTGAATTATAGGGAGTTCTTTGGGACAACTATTTTTCATTATAACGCAACATGGGCAATAGGAAACAATAACCAGCATTCAACGATTGCAAAATTGGAGAAACCCCTGTTGCGATATTACCGATTTCAGACTAATTCAAATATTGTTTATAAGTTCCATATCATAAAATTTTTTGTTTTGATTATTTTAATGGCAATAAATATATTTTAATAGAAGACTGTTCAAAACTTACAAAACTATTGTTTTAAGGATTGACAAAATTTGGATTTTTCGTTATCAGCGTTGCTCTCATTGCGTTGCGTTACATTGTATATGGGTATTATGTAGCCGGTCGTGGCCGACGAGTATATTCAACTAGCAGTGGGCAGTGTATGGCAACTGTTGTCTTTTTAAGAGCCAAACTCCTGTCACCATCGGTCATATACTGAAAGTATTGTGGTTCTGTCCAAAGTTTGGTATATGGAAAACACTCTACAATTTTAACAAATTCAACACCTCGAAAATGTAAAAAATGGGGTTTCTGTAATGTCTGCTTTTATTTATACATAAAAGTTTGTATTTATGATATAATAAATTATAATTTCATGAAGTCTTACAAAATGGATTGAATCGGTCCACAATTTCTGATAGGCGCCGTTAATTCTCCTATCCAGAATTTTCGACACATTTGTCTCCTGATTTGTCTTCTATTGCGAGTAACTGGTGCTTCGTTTAAAAAAATATGTTGACCCTTTCACGTTTATAATTGAGTCTTATTTATTAAATCTTCAGTCCATAAATCCAAAATATGCCATTTTTAATTTTGTTTTTTAAAAGCGCTAGTTGAAAATTTGCACTTGAGGAACGTTTTTGTATTATTAGTTGAAATTTGTACAGCACCAATTAATAAACGATATTCCTATTAAATTGAGAATTAGTATTAGAAGATAGGCTGTTAATCTTATAGGGCAAACGGAATAACTCATTATTTTGAACATTAATATATTTTTGTAAGAATTAAATTTGCATGAATAATATTTGCATGGTAAAATACATTTACATTAATCTGTCTGAACGTCAACACGGACACTCGTGTAATTTTAGGTAAGGCTATGAAATTCAGTTTCTAACCGTATTGTTCAAAGAACCCGAAAAAGTTCACGAACGGGTCACATCAGTACATAATTTCAGGTACTTCACAAATGTCTTGAAAGTAAAGAATATCATCGTATGCTACAGAAATTGGGTATGAAACTATTTTAGGGCCATTGCCATACCATTCTTCAATTTGAGACATATCGGTCTATAATTTCTGCTGCTTATAATAGAATATGCACTTTTATTTACACTGAAATAAACATAAACAACGGGTCTTTCATCGCATATTCTTGAAACTTCAAATTTACGCGTTTCATTTTGTTTTCATTGTCTTCTAAAAACAGTCCGAAATCCGTCAGTAGTTTCCGTTACCTTCGGTAGGCGTTCTACCGCTGATGTAACTTAAATTAGTATGAGTTTGTACAATAGAGTAGAGTACAGAATTGGATAAATTTGACCACTGCACCAAAATGATATTGCTTCATTGTTTTGATATTTCTATCATTAGTTTGGATTTAAGAGAAAACATTGGATGTCATTTTACTTCCTATTTTGCTGAAATTGGGATAGAAGCTAATGAATATATCACAAGATACTGTAATATGGTATTATGGCAAAAAAAAGAGTTCTTGATAATTATACTGAAGATAACTTTAATTTCTGAAGTATTCTTAATAAAATTAATTGTCTATACAAAAAAAAAAAAAA
>JXOS01148105.1:4104-14750 GCA_001015075.1 Cirrula hians
TTTTTTTTTTTTTTTTTTTTTATTTAGACAATTTGAAAGTGATGTGTACGCTGTTGGCTTAAGCCGACTTGAAAATTTTTTAAAAGTGTCTTCTGTACCGAGCACTTCAACGGATTGCTAACGTTTTATTGATCAGATATTCTTATACTTTTTTAACATTTTATTTAAATTATTTTATAAGTTTATGTCGTCCTTTTAATTGATTTCATTTGAAGTCATTTACTAAGAATTCGATATTAAATCTAAAATTAAATATAAGAAAATAAATATATTTATATATTTATTAGATACAACTTATTATGAACCGACTTTTTTTTTTATGCTCAACATTAAATATGCAGTTAGACTGTAAGCAAATAATATATAAAACAAGATAGATGCAATAGTCGGTCAAAAGTGGTATATATAATACTCATCAGTCATTCATTTTATAGATTCATCAACATTTTGAAGCTTTACCAAATTTAAGTGCATTCCGATGAAGCGACGGCTAGTGTTGTTAGTTAAGTGAAATTTGGGGAAAACATACTACGAAACTTTTTGAAACACTTGAAATCGGGAGATAAAGATCTCCAAATTTCATCCACCCATCCCAAAAACTACTTAAGTAAACAAGGTATCAAGCAGACAGAGAAACAAACCGGACAGACTTTTAGGTATTAAACCTAAATAAAAGATTAAACAATTAAGAGTGTAACAGTCAGCTTGGACCAGCAGAGTAATACGTGTCGCTGTCGAATGTTTTGGGGACTATTTGACAGAGTGTTTTCTTCGCATTTGCATTTTTCTTTAACTAACAAAATAAATGCCATGGTAATTAATAATTTTGAATGATTTCTTCATTTCTACATATCTTCTAGATCTCAAAAATATCCACTTTTGTTTGTATTTTGGGGGGTAAATGTTATAAACATTTTTCTGTGATGAAGTCGATTCATAGAAAACTCTGTACACGATTGCATATTTCCGAACCCGAAATTTCATTCCGCAAACAAAATTTGATCACACTTCTGTGCTCAACAAAATCCGACATTGTAAAAATCGCGAAAATCACTTTTTGTGATTATTACCAACATAAAAATAAAATATGTTCACTTTCGAATCGTTAGCACTGAAATTTAAATTAAAAAATCAATTTAATTTTTGATCACAGTAGTATTTTGATAGGTCTCCGACTACTCGTTCTAGGTGTAACAAACTTATGGACATAAAAAATGTATGCTTGCCAATAATTTTGCAAGATGTATTAAAATTATGATGTTTATAGCTTTGACTATTCCAAACATAATTTATGCATTTAAATATATATTATTATATTTCTTGTTACGAAAAAAAAAACTCAATTGCTTTTATACAGCACATTTTGGTATTTACATTAGATTATATTTAAATAACCGTTTCATTTTTTATAAATATATCATTATAACAAAATCAAATATATCAATATAACAGCATCAATGGTGTGGTTCTTTTTGATAACTAAAGAATATACCATAATTTTGTTTGTTTGTGTTATTGTTCTGTTGTGCTATAATCCATATAAATTGTGGATTTTTTTTAACTATATCCTGCTAATTAAATATCAAGTTATTATAAAAAAGACCGATTTTTAGGACGGAAGTGATTCTTGGTTTTTAAGCAATAAATTTTTCTTCGCCAGCAAAAATATTTATATTTTCAGAATTAAATAGCTCTTGGCAAAAACAAGAGAAGGGAAAATATTCTGTGAAAATGTTGCAATTTACTTGCTTATTTCAGTACAGTTTTTTGTTTACAATTTGTTTGATGGCTGCCTTCGCGTTGTAGAAGAAAAAATTGTGGTTGCTTTCCGCTTTAAAAGACAGCTTTGGGTGGGCTTTATGTTTTCGTTTTTATTTTACTTTTTTTCAACCATTTTTTTACAATACGCTGAATCATGTTGCTAAGTTTTCTCTAAGGGCGACTTTAAGCGAGACAAATGGTAATGAAGCGATTATTTTCATTTATTGCTTGCGATAAGACTGCATGGTAAATTCTGTTTTCTCAAAACGCGCAGCTTACAATTATGGTCAGTTTAAAAGTTTGTATTAAAATTTTATTTATCAGCGTTTTGAAAGTCTGAAAATAACTGTATTTACCACAATTGTAAACGAGTTGATTTTCTTAATATTTTTCTATGTCTTTTGTACTTTCTATTCCAGTCCGAAACAATATTTATTTAGTTCATTTATTATCTGTGTCCAAAAAAATGCACTGAGAATTTCTGGTTATTACACAGCCGTGACCATTTGTAAACCAACGGTTGGTGGGTTCTAGCCCACACCCTTTAGCCGTTCCAAATTTCACTTACACTTCATATGGATCCGTTGTGTTGATCTTTCGTTTACTCATCCATCTACATTCCATTGCAATTAGATTTCCAGTCCACCTGGTGGCGTTCGTTATTTGCTCCAACGTGTTGTTGTCAATTTCATCAAACTCCGCAAGTTCATCTAGTCGGTTTTGCCCCGTAGTTTCAGTCCACCTCTGGACAGAACAGGGCATTTATATAGTAGGTGTGCCGTCATTATCTATTTTTTCTCGTCTGTGGGAGGTTCAATGTTCGGACATGGTTTCATATTTGGATATGGCTTGTGGTAACAACAACATCTGTGAAGGGTTATAGGGGATCTGCTTCTTTTCGTATTGTACAGTATATAAATAAATTGTGTATTCCTGCAGGTCGGATCTGTTTTCCACGATTCATTCACTAGGTGCATCCTTTACTGTAGTGACGTTAGGCAGATTTGGGAGCTTTCTCATAAAAATGTATATGAACCTTAATAGACTGCGATGTATTAAGTTTTCGAAGATGCCAAGCTCTTTGAAATATCTTGCAGGATTATGGATTCTCGTTCAGAATCATACAAAATTATCAGAATAGATTTGTTCAATATAATTAAGTTGTGTCAAAATTTAATCTTCCATTTGTGTTTTATCCTTGGAGCATTGAACATTATTACATATTACTTATCCATTTATATTTTTCGAAAATGCGTTCTAATAACCATAAACTTTTTAAAATTTTAAGAAATTTATGAAATTGGAAAATTCGTTTGAAATAGAACAAACTTTCACAATTTTGAGTTTGATAGACCCATAGAGTGATTCACGGAATATCAACGAGTATTAGGGAACCGTGTTAATTTTTAATAACTTATTACCCATAAATCTATCTGTTCAAACCACAAAGGTGGTGTCGTTTTTACCCTAATTATTTCAATTGCGAAATTATATTAACATATTTAGATATAAGTGGAAGAGTTTTTTCTGTGTTTAATATAATTATTTACTCTGCGTAAAAATACAACGCAAACGGAATTATAAATTGTATGCCAAATATCATTTGTTGAAAGATGCTATCCCTTCCTTTCCCTATTGAGTTTTAATTAAATTTTATTTCTTTACAAGAGTTTGCTATTTTTTCGCTTAGAAGTATTAATCCCTCTTAATTTGATGGACATTTTTGAGCATTCTTGATGAATTTCATTTTGGAGCATGCATTTATGTCTCAAATTTAATACAAAATTCAGAACACAAAATACTTCAAATTGAAATGACATCTTTTCCATTGAAAAAAACTTTAATATAAATTTGCAATGCGTGTATTATAAAAAAACACCCAATTTCATGAATTTCGTATTTTATGCAATGAAATTTAAAACAATGAAATAGAAAACAATGTATTAGATATCTGCCAGGAAAACATTAAAAATAGCTTTTATCGACCTTGGCTGTCGAAGTAATTCCCGAAAATCTATTTCCTGAGGTGGTACGTAAAATAATTTTGTGTGCCTTCCGCATTTCTTAAAAAATTCCATTCCGTATGCTATTAAACTTCAATTTAATTCAATTCAATAAAAATGATTTTAAGCGTAAGTTGCTTTCAGTTTGATTTATGCAATTCTACGAAAAATAAAGTGATACATACAGATAGTCCAGATTTTCAGCATACAACGCACCTCTGTTTAAGTGCAACCACGGTCGAGTATTTTTGGCAAAAATCTATTATTGATAATGTTAAGACAAATATATCATATTAGATTGCATGTTATCATTTTAAATGGTAATATTTAATATACTCTTTCCTTTGGGGTAGAGATACTTGAATTCTCTTCAAAAATTGAAAATTCTATATTTCCTGTATAATATTTCTAAAAATTACATATTATGGCAAGTGCACTTCAACTGAAAGCAATCGATTTGAATATTATGGTTACTTTTAATTCATATTTACCAGAATCTTCAATAAGTTTTGCGAAACGTAAAGAAAAATACTATTTATAACTTGAAATACACATTGTTACTCAATATAGTCTCCCTTAAAATAAATACCCTTGTTCTAATGAGTTTGAAATTTAAGAATATCCCTAAAGTGTTATGATCTCAACATTACATGAATATGCTGTCAATGTATAAATTGTCTTAGGTCTGAAAACAGATGGAAGACGCTAGGTTCCAAATCGGGTCCATATGGTGGATGCTCGAACTACTCGAACATAAATTCATTGATTTACAATAATATTTCGACTTGATTGTTCTCCAAAATGCGTTTTGAATCTACAAAATTTGTTGGGTACATCTTTCTGTGATTTCTGGATTCCCTTTAGTCGCATCCATATTGAAGAATTGACGAACACTTTATTCTTTTGAAAACAGGTTAAATGTTGCTTTGAAATTGCTTCTATTGTTACCGAATGCGGAACCCATTGTGCACACAAATTTCTGAAATCCACTAGTTCAGTTAAAATATTATTTACACAGCTTAATGAAATTTCTGGGTATCCCGTATTTGTTCTACGATTTCTGGTGTTGCTATTGTTTTTGGACGTGTGCCATTTCAACGAAATTCAATCTCTGCACGATACTTCCTTTTTCAAATTATATACTATAACGTCGATACTAAAAGGCTTGTAAACAAATAATAAATTGACAAATTCACATTAGACTTTTCACAAGTTCATGTCAAGGATGTACCATCATAACAGAACTAATTTTATTAAATATTCACATTAAATTTTTTACTTATATCTTATGTTTTATATTATATTGTCTCCTTGAATCATATTTTGTTAATTAATTTAAAGAAACTTGATCATCAAGGAGTTCGAAGCGACGCGATCGGTTTATTAGAGAATAGGTTGGAGTGGATTTCATACTTGCGGAAATATTTCCACATATTCAAAAAATATTTATTTATACACGTCGCCAATTTATTGGGTAGACCTACTAAGTTTGCTTCCCAGCCTTATTGGAAAAGCTTAGATCTTAATTCAAACTGCAAATATAGTGCTTTATCAATAAAGCATAAAAACTATTATAAGTTTACGACATTCAATTTAAATGTTCGGGATTTAGCAAAATTCAAAGACACCCGCAATATGCATATATAGCAGAAAAGAATGTTTTTTAAGTCCAGAAAAAAAATATGGGTAAAAGATGGAAATTTAAAGATAAGGTTTTTGTATACGAATGTAAAATTGTGTTGACCATCAGAAGAAATATTTTATAAAGAAATAAACATATTTTCATTAAAAATATTTTGTATTATTTGGTATACCCAAAATGTAAATATATTCCTCGTATATTTCAATGAAATTGTTATATTAAAGGTTTCAATAGGTGAAATTATGATTCATTGAATTCAGTGCCCACCATAAATCCCATTACCAACAAAGGTCAATGATATTTTTGTAATCGGAAGATATTGAGAAGTGAAGATGACATTTTAAATTAGTAATTGAGATGGTTTGTATAGTAAATTAACGAATAATTGAATTGCATATAAGCCATTCATTTCAATAATTTCCAAGGCGAAGTGTATTATACTGTCGGCTTAAATCGACTGTAACATTCTTCCTTGTTACTTATTAACTTTTAATTTTAAAAGAGGGAATACTATGTGTTCGCTTTGATAATAATGACATTGGAACTATCAATATTTTGTTTCATTTAAAATTTATTTAATTTATTTATTAATTTATTTTTTTTATCTGACTAATGCATTTATCTTTTTCAATTTGAGCCATACTTCTTTAACCAGCTATATTTCTATTGGCAGCATGCGTGATCGAAAGCTGTCAAAATATATCTCAATATGATCAGCGCCACCACAGATATTTATCTAGTCACGTCGGTCCGCTTGCACATTCCTTGAAAAAACGTTAAATCAACATTTTAAGATTTGATCTGTTGAATATAACATTGAAATTAGTTTGGATATGAATGCATCGAATCATTTTCCGAAATTTTGCATGATTGCTGGAAAATCACCTATATGATTAAAAAATAGGACAAAAACGGAATTGGTTACAAATATCAATTAAATTAAATTCATACTTGAAATGAAATGAAGTACACCTCAAGGCAAGTTTTTGTGAATTGTATTTCGTAAAGTTTTGTGCTTTAATGTACAACACATAATTCTCACACGCCAGTTTCTATATATGCATTATTTGATTTTCATATACATTAGATGTTAAAATGAAAAAAGATGGCAAATGAGATTATGTCAGACACATATGCAATACAGGTTTCCAAGACACAAATTGGAAAATTTAAATATTTAAAAAATTTCTGCGTTTAATAAAACTGGGTTGTTCTTAAATGAACCCCTATATATAGCCAATTCACTAGCGCCAAAATGAGTGAATCTTTTGCAACACATTCGAAATATTATTCTTTTATTTCTAAAGCTAGTACAATATAATACGTTTACCCCACTACAACTATGTTTGTATAGTCATTGTCCGCTATTCAATTCGCTTATATCCCAAGGTATCCATTAAACTCTATAAATCAATCAGTAATACTTTCAGTTAAATGAATTTTAAAATTTGAGATATCAATTATACTTTTGGAAAAGTATGCTCTAATAAAACTTGTGTTAATAAGTTGATTGTAAAACAATAAATTTTTTGATCGGAGCTAAGTTCGGCTCTGACAATTTTTATTCATTTACCCAATAAAAAGTATCATGCAATTTTAAATAAATATTTTATTTACATAGTGCTGTATTTTGCTGTCTTTCAATTTCATCTCCTTATGAGCATTTCGTTCCGTCAAAATAAAAACATTGTATTTTAGACATTTTCAAATCCGATTTGATGAGTTTTAATTTTACTGTCAGGCACATATCATTGCTTTGCACCATACCATGAAATTTTTTATGAGAAATTGACTTTTCTACAACTAGATGATTAATGATATCAGTGCTGATACATTCAAAACAATATTCAGTAGTTGTTATGCGTATTTTTCGTCTTATAGTCATTGCCGTAGGAAATCGTTTTTGTCTAGCGTTGTGCATTTGTACGTGTTTTCTTTTTCCACATTTTATATTTTCTGTTTCTATTTCGAAAGCCATTGCAGTAAATACCGTAAAAGTTGAGCATCCGTTAAAGTTAGCAAACAAAAAAAAACGACACTTACACGTTGTTACTTTTCCATGAATTTGGTATGGTACTTTAAGTTTCGTTTTTGTATTTGCATCAGTTGTTTTAAATTGATTCCAATATTTGATCAATCGTTTTGTCAAATGATGTCAGCACACTGTTCAAAGTACTAAATAATATATAGCGGGGAGTGTAATGCGTAAAAATATGAAAACTTTTGTTTGGTAGGAACAGAAAAAAGAGATTCAAAGACCATTGCGTCAGGAATGGTGTGATTCTTTTTGATCATTAAAGAATATACCATAATTTTCCTTTACAAATTATTGCTGTTAAATCAAGAACTTTAATTTTTTTATTGCTTTAAATGTGTATACTAGATTTTTCAAAATTTAGAGTGAGGTATATTTAGAGTTGAATTAGACAAGTGGTAATTGAACATACATTTGTTATATTTTTGTATACATGTCTGTTACTGCATTTAATACTGGTTTCCAATTCGTGTTTCGTAAGTTTTTATATCTTTTCCAGTTAAACCGATCTATGGCAATAAATTAATTTTATTTAGATTCTTTCTGAATCGAATATTCAGAACATTTTTTTTTTATTTGCCTAATTGCATTACTGCTTGGGATAACGCTGTAGTATTTACTTTTTTTTATTTTTTTAGATAAAGTAGTTTACATACAACTAAAAAGACCAGATAACTATTTAATCTTAGATATTCGATGCAATATTCAAATAACAATATCTTATATTACAAATAAAGATATGAAGGGGCCAACAACTTATACAGGCGAAGTTTAAAATAAATGTAATTCAGGGAAGTTGATTAGCAGAATTACTTAAGTTGTACTTTCCATGAAAGGAACTTCGCAAAATTTACTGAAAAAGCTCTTATTTCAAATATTTTGCGGTTTTTGTTGAATGAAAATATGAATAAAGTTACCGTTGTCAATATACTTAATAAATTCTAAGACTGAAAAGAATGCTAGACAAAACACAGATCGAAATTTGAGTTAAGTTGTAAATGTTAAATATTTCGGTTTACACCTGCACAGACATATGCCAAAAAATGAGGGCTTTATGTTAAATAACATAGCATTTGCAATGTAAATCATAGAAATTAAGATACCCCCAGTGCTGAAAAATGGGTGGGGATGGAAACATTGAAATCATAGAATCAGTGCTGCCAAGTGATTTAAATTTAGACTGTTAGTGCATTTTTCAGAAAAATAAATATGAAAGAAGGAAATTTTAGAAATGACTTCAATGTTATCAGACCTCCTGGAAAAGGATATTGATCGGAGGCCTCTGGTGGATGATATGTACGGAGACACAATTTTGAATATTTAATTTAGCAAATATAGTGTTTTAGTAATGAAGTAATTCTCGGAAATTCTTAATTTCCTATTAAATTATTGCCTAAAAAAAAACATACCTAAGAGAGAGTCCTTTTATTGTGAAACGATTTCACATAATTAAAGAATATAAATGAAATTACATAAGAATGCCTTGATATCGAATTTCAAGAGTATGCGATGAAACAACAAGCTGTTATGCCAATTTCCGTGAAATCGGGAGCAAACATTCTATTAGAGGTATCAGAAATTAAACACCGATTTTGCACAAATTTTACAGTCTNTAGAGGTATCAGAAATTAAACACCGATTTTGCACAAATTTTACAGTCTTCTGGTAATGGTCCAAAATAGGACCAATACCAAATTTCACTTGCAGGCTATGAAATAAAGGTCCCCATAACATTGCAAAAATTGAACAAAATCGATCTATAACTGTGAACGAAATAAGTGTTTATTTTTGCGTCCCGCTCATAGGCACTTTATACTCCAGTTTTTTTTTTTTTTTTAATATTTGTAAATGAGTAAATACCAGTTTTTCATCGGATGACCGATTTCACGGAATTAAAAACCAGGTCCTTCATTGCATGCTACCTAAATGCGATATGATATTATTTTTTCTCAATGCAATAAAATTACACAAGTTGAGCAAAATCTTTCTTCGGGTTCCTCCCATAGAATACTTTTAAACATGTAGTATTTAAGTGTTTCTACCTAATTTCCATTATATTTATTAATAGCAAGAAATCATTCCATAATTTTGTATACATTTAATGGTATTTTTACCCTTTTTAAAAACGTTCAATGGTCCGTGTTGTTATCAGATGTCACGGAAATTTAGTATTGCTGCTTAAGCCTAATTTTACATCTATCTTGCTTGAACTTCTTATGTAAGAAAAAATGTATTTGGGCCCAAGTCTAGAAATATTGGAATATCCCTTTTGGCTTTTTTTGTAAAAATAAATCTTGTAATCGTGAAATTCAAAGTACTTTAGCCTGAATTTTGAAAAGAGTATTGATTGCGGAGAACACAGAAGAAACAAAATTTTATAATATCCACTATTTCCCAGTTACATTCCAAAAGATCGTATTAAAAATATATGAAGTAAATTTGTGGAAGTTTTGCATATCAGAGTTAGTTGAATATATGGGTCAAATTTGCCCATTCAAATATTTTGCGTGAGTATAGAAAAAAATGGCATAATTGGATTTCAATGAGATGCAGCTCCAAGACACGTAAGTGGTATGAAAATAGGATGTTTAGCAAAATTACAGATGTAATCCAAAGAACTTTCATGATTGAGTTGACGTAAATATGATCAATATGTGTATAAAAAATGGCATGATCGAATGAAAAAGAGGTATCTCCAATACACCTCTGTGGCCTGTAAATACGGCTCTAACCAAAATTATTCAAATTCAATTAATTATTAACATTTATATCATTCACGTGTGCTAAAATTTCGTCTGCGTTCTCCAAAAATTTGTGATTTGAGTGAGAAATACAAATTTTTCGGTAAAATCCTCTTCATAATAACAACAGTATCTTTTCAGATATATTCCAGGCAATATCTATGAAATTGAGAGCAACAAATCAATTAGTGATTTTGTGAAACCGTAGCCTATTTATTTCTAACCTTATTGTTTTTGTATTTTTTTTCCTTTCATTAAGCGATGAACGGACTCTGTTTAATCTCCGCTAATGAATAGAATTTCCTCGATGGATTAGCTTGGGGGAGCTTGGTGGACCGGACTTTACTTAGCTATACAAACGTTGGATAGCCTCTACAGTCCAATGACCGATCTTGTTTAAAACATGGACGGACTATGACTCACTTCCCTTGGGGATGGAAGTATCATGTTTGTGTGTTTTTTTT
>JXOS01148285.1:0-10994 GCA_001015075.1 Cirrula hians
TGACATCGAAATTTGGTTAGGTCTTCTCATTGCTATAAAATTTTACACACCGTTTCCACTTTGATAGAACTTAGTTTGTGGGGNCCTATAAAATTTTACAAACCGTTTCCACTTTGATAGAACTTAGTTTGTGGGGTTTTACTTCAACGCATGAAACTGAAATCTGGTACGGTAGGATTTTCGGAGCATTGCTATAATATTTTGCAAATTGAGCAATGTCAGTAAATAGCAACGGATCTCCCCCAAAAGACATTTACTAACGATTTTACACATGTTCAGAGTTCCATTGTATGCTATCATATAAGGTTTATACCAAATCTCACGTACATTACCATTAACGCCAAGGGTTTCATCATATGCTACTGTAATGTAAGCTCCAGCCGTATTTACCTTATATATTATTATACAATTTGCCTAAAATCAGAACAAAATTTCCTAAACCTATCACAGTAATTGTAAATAAGTAAATATTTATTCATTATTTAAAAGGCTCTTGGGATACTTCGACACAAAATATTAAAATTAAATTGGCCATTACATAGTTGAAATCAAAATTACCTAATTGTTCACGTCCTAAGTATTCTCATAGAAATACCTTTTAAGTAGATGATAGTAACGACTTAATAGGAACCTAGAAATAAATTAGTTGATTTATAACAAATTAAAAATAAAATTCACCATTTATGTGCAGATACATATGCTGCTATTTTTTTACTTCCTTAGTTCTTGCACCGGGAACCTTATGCTGTTCATTTTCTTGCCAACCGAATGATGCAGTATTTAAACTTCATCCGCTCGATTTGCAACGCGTGGGTATATACTTCTGCTGGTTCTCCACTTTTCAAGCTATGGCACAAAGTGGTTGCAATGTCCAGCTGTCTGCACTGCATGCTCTGTGTGACGTTAAAACTTTACCACCTACTGATGCGCTTTAATCTTGCGACAAAGGAGTAATACGCTTTGTATGCTGGATTTAATACTGCAGGATGGTTTTGCATTTATGAACAACAACAGCAACAATGCGTCGCAATTAAAATGTAAGCCATTTGAAAGGCATTCAGGTTCACACTCACCCCGCAACGGATTGGCAGCAAGGATTGGAATTTTTAATTAAAATTATGTTGATCAAATTTTTATTGTTTTTGTTGTATTTATACAATTTTCATAATTATTCCAAAACATAAATTGAAAATGAAAATAAAAAGAGTCAAATATTTTGTCGCCTGCGTATGAGTCGGACGTCAACAATGTTCACTTTGTTGGTGGTTCATGGGTTTGTTTTATTTTATTTATTACTTGTTTTATCAAATAATTTTTTATGTTTCTTTTCGGGTTGCCATGATCCTTTCATGCGTTAAAAATGTGCATAAATTATTGAATTAGTGTTGCCGCCTCCTTTGCGTTAGCTGCTATTTTCTCTTCCGCTTTGTAAACGCTGCGTTCTGCACTTTCTGATTGTTGCAACAACACAGCGATAATAAAAATTCTGATTTTACGCTACTCCTGAATTATGCATGAAGAAGAATTTTTAAAATTTGGCATTTAAATTTTGTAAATTAAACTTTTCATTACTTTCGACAATTAGCATACTTGCAACACTCGCGGGAGTAGCAAACTGTTTTGTGACTTATTGCCGTTGTCGTTTGACTTGTGTATGTAATTTGCATATTGCGCTCATTGTTATTAATATTTAGCTAAATTGTTTTAATTACGCATAAATTAATAAATCCAATAAGGGTTAAGCATAAAAAAATAAATTAAATCTCTTTGAAGAATGCAACCGCTGTACGTTGACAAATTCATTTATATCCAACTTTTCAACATAATCACTTGACAACGAATTAAGAAAAATATATAAACCATCAAATATTTTGTATCAAATATGAAAGAAATAAAAAAAACACATTTTTGGTATTTATTTTAATTGCACGAAATCGCTAACAATGTTCAGACTTACTTTTTATTTAATAGTATATGCTATGAATCCTTTAAAAAAATGTTGCATACCCTGAGGGTTTATTCAAAAATTCTTGAACAACTTTGTCAATAAAAAATTCTTTAATGGTGTTTTATTTACACAGCCTAAAATTTTTGTCAGACAGATCTTTAGAGATGGTAAAAATAAACAAGAACTGTCAGGAAATGTCAGCCTACTAATCAAGATAATGTATTAACGATCTGTCTTTATTCGGTGTTTGTATGAATTAAAATATGAACTCCATTCATTTGTAATAAGTACAACGAAGAATACTCGAAAATCGATATTAAATTAAAATTTATGAAATTTTCAAAATCGAAACCCGGAAAAACAACATTGCTCTTTGTACAGAGATTCTACGTTTCGAACTGTATTTGTCGTTTCTGTAAACGCCATTCACGAACTATTTTCATTTACTACACCACTGGGTTTCACACTCCTCTACCTATTTATTTCATTAAAAAACCAAACAAAATAAAATAAAAACGTTTTAAATTAAAAACAATCAAGAACACGTCGCTTCCAATTTATTAAGTACAGCGTAGTCACAAATTGACATGAAAGCTCGGCATGGAATTAAAAAATCTTTTTCCTAATTTTTTTTTTAATTAATAAAAATCATTTTTTTACATTAAGAGATGTACCATTGGTACTTGAGATTGTCATCCAATTATTTCCATTCCTGGTACCCACTATCTCATCATACATGTCTCATCATAATGTCAAATCAATAATGAAAAATCGTTCAATGGTATTCAGGGTTTTGGCTAAATTTGCTTAAAACCCTATGTTCGGACATTCGCAAGATACCTCTGATTTTCATCCAATAATATCTATTTTTGATACACACATTCATTTAATTAAGATTCCTGCAAGAATGAAATTTCGTTGTATTTGATTAACACATATGGCTAATTTAACTTAAAACCCTCTCTTCGCAACGAATAGTTGTATTGGAATGACATCTGATTTTTCTATCATGCCCATTCTGGTACACACATTGATCAAATTTGTGTCCACTCCATAAAAAATTATCTTATCTTATTATTATTACCAATTTTTATTATTATTACTTATTCGGCTTACCAACCTACTTACAATATTTAATTCCAAAATATCAACTGATACGGCTGCAGAAGACCTAAAACACCAATTTCGTGTGGAGCGGTGTCCTGGGGATACCCGAGCTATTGGTCGTTTCCGGACCAAGTTTGAATGTAGATCTGACGTTTCCTCTTAGGTAGAGAGAATGTTTGCGAAACTTGGTAAATCTTGCTTAATGCGTTCTCGCTAGATTGTGAGGACGGATGGATTGACTGACGGACGGACGGACGGATGGACGGACGGATTGATGAAATTAAACACTATATCGAATTCTGATCATATGGGTATCTATTTTAATAGCTCTATGATTACTCGTTCTGAGTGTTTTAAGCATGTCAACAAAAATAATATTCATTTGCCAATAAATTGGCAAAAATTACAAAAATAATATTAAATTAAAAAATCATTGGAATGCTACCTTAATTGCTTGGTTGGCTTTAACATATTGGTATGGCTCTGCATCTCAGCAATAATACGGTGCCACTCTTCACAATGTTTTGCACCATAACGCTATCAATAATATCTTATATTTATTATATATAGGTAGGCCCCTGATGAGGTAACCAAACAAGCGTCTAAATGTCAGGAACAAATTTAAAATAATAGTTGTTTTGATTATATTCAACAACTATTGGACCAATAAGCTCGTTTTAACCTTAAATCATGAAATGATTAAATATTTAATTCCTTTCAAATTTTATTATAACATTCGAGTTTTTCATATAAAAACTTCATTCGCGTATCAACATACTGGTAAACAATTTTCGGCTTCTTCGTAGACAAAGAAGAGCTCGTCAGTCTGGTGAATATGTCAGATAGGAACGCACCTCCCGGACATGTGGTTTAATTGTAGCCTGAACCAGATTTCCTTAGTAGTTGTATTGTCATGTGTTGATTGGAGTACCCAATCGAATTCACAATTATAAACACAATAAATTTTCTGTTTTCATCATATTTCAATTTTGAGTCAGATATGTAAACTCTACAAACTTAAAGTTGATACGTGTGGCGCACGAACACATATACAACTTCTTGATTAAACATAACTTTTTTTTGTGAAATACAACTTTTTTTTATAAAGTAATACTTTTTCTTTCGAACAATAAAAAGGTTTGCGGCATTAAATTTTATTAACATTAAATTGAGGAACAAACGGAAGGGACGACGAAAAAGAAAAAAAAACCAAAAAGGCTGCGTTAGGAACTCGACCAGTTTTCTCCGCATTGGCTGTCAACCTAAACATTATGGAAAAAACTATTTTGGCACGACTTCTGACCCATTCTTGACGTTTTTCGATGATTATATGGTACTTTGTATTAAGAGTTTCGCCGGGTTTTAGAAGCTAGTAGTCTACCGCTTTTCATCAACCACAATATAGCCAGCATTGTCTTTTTACCGAATTTATCTGGTTTCGAACTTGTATTTGAGTGTATTCTCTGATTAACCGTCGAAAATAAAACAATCTTTCAAAGCCAGCAGTACATTTTGTCCAAACGAAACAAAAAATTAATGCTTACCGCAAATCATAATTTTATCGTACAGAATTCGTAATTTTTAATAGGATGAAATATGTTGTTTGATAAATTTTTTGTTATATGCTAAATATATTTTATAAAAGTTAGAGCAACCAAACAAAAAAATTATTTTGGCTCGTTCTCTTTAAATGTTCTCTATCGAGAAATTTGAGTTAAATAATTCTTTCTAATTTGTATATTTTAGGGTACATGAGTTATTCAAAATAATGTTCAGGTTCGATCCCAAGTCAAACTTGTATCAATTGTTTAGGGAGTGCACATTATTTAAAGGGATATTCGGTTAACCGAGCTTACTGGCTAGGTTTTCTTTTTCCTTTTTTGTTTACGGACACACAGACGACTGGTAATAGACGTGGCTAACTATATAAAGTTGGCTCTTCTTGGTAATAAAAAGTTATGCCCAAAACTAATTGGACATTTATTTGTGATCTGTTTCAAACTTAGCCTTCTAATATTCTCTTTTAATTTTGTTAATTAATCAATCAGCAAAGTCCAGAACATAGATGATAAATCAACTGTTCGCAGCTACAGCGTCTGTAAAGTAACGCAATGCTTACTTATTTAATTATAAATATAATAATATTGCTAATGGAAACCTAATTAATCATTTTCAATCAATTTTAAATGCCTTGCATTCAACAAAATTATTTATTAACACAACATGAGCTAAGCTGCTTTGGGGAAAGCCTATTGCAATGTTACTTAATTGCAAGTTACAACTTACAACGTTGGCAGTGCAGGTAAATACAAACGTTTAATAATTCTAATAGGCAAAAGTGCCACAACGGCAAGCAATCGCATATGTGTTAGTTGACAGCAGCACACACACCAACATTATTGCATGCTAAATTGCAGAGTGTTCAAACAATGCCATGCAAAGCCCTAGTACCCGCTAGCTTGCACAGCTGCTGAGGCATTATCATTAAGCTCCAATGCCAATGCAATGGCAGTGACCAAATGTGTTTGCCATAATTTGCCAGTAGCATTCAATAACAACGACAACAACTAGAACAGCTATAAGTATAGCAACTAAAAACAAAGGGAAAGCGTATGTAAAATAACAAAATAATCAAGCTAATCGCATGGACCATAATGCCTTACTAATAACTATGTAGCTGTAGGGAATGCATGTGTATGTGTGCTGGTTCAATGCAACGGTCTACAAAATTTATGAAACAAATAATCCAACTCAATGACTGCGCATTGAGTTAATGACAAGGTTTGCAGCGACAGCAACAGCAGCAATGGCGGCAGCTTATGGTTGCCAAATTAGCGCAACGTGCACTTTATTAAGCGATTAAGTAAACGCTTTTAGCATACTTTTAGGGCTTTTACAGGCACTGCCACCACTGCTACTGCTTTCGTTATGCCTCTACAATTAATGACAGGTTCAGCTGGCATGCGCACATAAAAGGTGTCGCATGGCTGCATTTGCTTCAGGCTGTATTGGCGGCCTGAGTGATTGCCAATCATTTCATTGGGTATGTGTTTGTGTGTGTGTATGCCCATGTAGTGTGAATGCACTGGCCATGTGCATATTGAGCTGAATTTTTTATGCATTTGTTAAAGTTCCATATACGTTCCATATGTACTAATGCATACTTTG
The DNA here is from genome assembly GCA_001015075.1 of Cirrula hians. Classification (NCBI taxonomy): domain Eukaryota; kingdom Metazoa; phylum Arthropoda; class Insecta; order Diptera; family Ephydridae; genus Cirrula; species Cirrula hians. The sequence goes on from JXOS01148285.1 coordinate 6,224, forward strand.
TCAAGATGCTACCTTTCTCTTTGCTTTCGATGGCAGTTGATTTAATGATGTCATAATGGCGACTATGCAGCCTACACTACCCTTGATTGATTGAAATTGACAATGTAATCCAACCAAAATAGTGAGTATGCGAAGCTTTGCAACATACATTTTTGACCCATCAATCGTAAATTGACGGTATAAAGGAGTTTTTAACAATATGTCATGACTGGAAATTACCATTTCGGACTATAGATATAGAGATACTTTTTTAAATCAGATATGAAATATGATCAAGCGCAAATCACTTGTCCATCCGTCTGCCACAATTGAATTTCATTGATTTTTATGGGTATCTTTGCTTTTAACACTTATATCGAATGTCATATGTGTACTAGAGATACAACTGATTTTCAGAAGACCGTTCAGATGCTAAGATTACCCACGTTGTAATAAAAAACATCAGTTTGTACGGCGTCAAATACACTGTGGCCGAAATAATAATCTAAAGGATTTAGTGGTTCCAAAAGTACCATAATTATTTATCAAATCAAAAATTAATTCATTTTCTTATAGAACATGTTTACTAAATTCTGCAAATTTAGCTTGACGCTTTTCTTTATGTTCTTTCCTGCGGTCAGACAGATAGATATGGCTGATGACATCAAGTGCTGCTCCTGATTATATGGGTATTTATTTGCATGGGCCCCGGTAATATTATCAACGATTGGTCAATTCCAGTGGCGACGTGTATAAAAGTTTCAAGGAGTTCAATAAATAAAACAAACATTCGTTAAAACCTATTTCAAATAATTTATAATTAATTTTTTTTTTAATTAATTGACACATCTACTCATTATAGAATATCGAACAATGTTCGTTTTTAAATATTTTCATATTAGCCTCAATTACAGTTAAACAATTTTATTCAATGCTGCGTTTATGCTATTGGGAATGTACTTCATTGAGTACGAACAGCTTGAACCAACTTATTTATCGTCATTCTGTCGAACAGCAATAGAGTCATTTCCCTATCATTCGCTTAAGTGAATGAGTCATATCTAAATACTCATATTAAATTGCATCAAGAAAATTAGTTGGTTGTGATGTCGCTAGTGCATTTAGATCGTTTTGCAATTATAAATGCAACTCCCACTAACGCCCATTTAATTTGCAACATTTAATAGTTTTCAATATGTGCCTCCATTTTTACAAATTCACCATAAGTTCTTACGAAAAAACTTGCTCAATTCATTCCCCTTTTCTTGCGATATTTTCATTCAACACTTTGTACTGCACGCAACGCATATTGCCTGTGAAAGCGAAATTGCGAAAAAAAATATTTGCATATGCAAATGTTATTGCATTTACACTTGTCCCAACACCACTGGCTCGACTACTAATCCTGAACGCTGTGGTTTCCGTTATTCTCGAACCGAAATAATTGCTGCTGTTTTTTTGCTTTACCTAAAAGTATGCATTTAAAAATTGCACTTGCTTTTTGCTCGTATTGAAATTGTATTTGCTTTATTTTCCTAAATGAATTTTAAATTGCAATCTCTGTGCAATCTCGGGCAATTACAATAACCGCCATGTAACCGCTTTCACCAGCTAAAGCCATTTTAATCTCAACGCTAAGTTGGCTATGCTTCCACCGCTGCTGTGGCTTTTTGCTCGCGAACGGGTAGAGTGGCTTAATAGCTGCTCCTGCACTTGCCATTCTCACAGAGCGCTCTAATTCTTTGCCTCGTTGGCTTGCTGTTCGTTTGACCAGACCTGAAGTACGAGCACAAGTGCCAGTCAAGATGGCATTCGCCGCTGATTCCTTCAGTCGCCGCTAATTTATGTGTTTTTATAATTCCGTTTTCATGTACATTCTGGTCGTGACTTTAGTTTGTATGACTTGCCACGGTAAATTAAATTTCAAGTTAATTTCAATGTAAACCCTTTGCTGTAATTTCATACCTAGCGCAAAGTAAGTTGTTGCGCATAATTGAATATGAAAATGAAAGCGGAAATTAAAAATTGCATACATGCAGCTATTATATTGATCAAACCGTTTGTCAAATAATGGCCGTGTTGATCATAAACTCCAATGGTGTCATTGAGCCAAATAACTTAATTAACTGTTTATGAAAGAGAATTTTATTTTTTAAGAAGAACATGTTTTAATACCCATCACGCATATACTGAGGGTATTGTGGGCTATAACACTAAATTGAATGCTTAGACACAATCATTTCCGACAACATGTTTTACGATAGAAAAACAAGACGGTTCAAATTCAACGAAATTGTCATTAGTCATATGTCTTCGCTTTTCATTATTTTGCCATTCATACGCCTTAAAGTAACAAAAATCCATCTTCTTTCTTCACACCCTATCCTTCAACTTTCTCAAATGTAGCTCTCAGTTTTATATCCTCATAGAAACTCTGTAACCACTTATGCCCCATTGAAGAAAACGGAAAATATGATTAAAAAATTCTTCCAGGACCCGGAACTGTTGCACTGTTGCTAAAATGTACCAATATAAATAACATCAAACAATTTTGTTTACTTTTATTAAAATTTCATGCATTTTTCAAGTTTAAGGAGCCTACTTCATAGTGTAGCTACCCGAATTGTTCCTCAAATTTAAATAAGAAAACCCAACCACTACTTAGAAATATAATCAGTGGCTTAAAAAAAAGATTTTCTAAATTTAATATCGATAAGTCGATGTGTAGTACCCGAATGTAAGGAGCAGTTTGGCCAATTTTTAAAACGAGCTTGTTTTGGTGTAGATACAAAATTTTATGTGCTAATACATATTATTACCTTAGGAGTTACGCCGCTAACAATAATTTCATCTTGCTTACGGTTCGAATAAAGAAATTGCACCACTTGTTGCTACTCCAACAATGGTTGGTCTGTTATCAACCATCTTATCTATCGATACATAAATTTAGCCAGATTACAAAACCACAATTAATAGTATTGATACTCCATGACTCATTTGAAGTGAAAGCTATCGAAAGGTATTCAATACAATCCAGGCTATGATAAATTGGTGTGAAGGGTATGAATTAGAACAAACTAATTTTCTGTCACAACCAAGTACGTGATACCCATTACATGATCATCGTTTAAAAACCAAATATACATATGTATTTTAAGGTTAATTAATTTATAAGAAATTTTGTGTATAATTATATTAATTTATTTATTTTTAATTTTTTTTATTTCTTAAGTGATCTACATGTATATTATTCAGTGATTTTAATTACTCTCTTTCAGTTTTGCATTACCACCACGCATACATTGATTAAAACTACATTCCTCCACTTATATTTCTATAAACCTTTTATTAACACTTGCCCTTTTTTGAATTGGTTGAGAGTGCTTTTGCTTGTCTAAGCTACCTTCTTTATTTATAACAGTTGTTCGTGTTCAACCAATAAACAATTTTTTCTCGAATTTACTATTTTTTTATTTATTTTATTGTTTCAGCTTAATTCTATAAGAAAAATAGCAACAACAATCTTGAGGTTAAGGCTGTTTCTAGCAATAGAAAACGATAACAATTTTAAATTATTTAAATACATTTTTATAATTTTTTTTTAGTTAGTTAGTATCTCTATTTAGGTGTTACACATAAAATTGGATTAAAAGAAACACATAATAAATAAATTTAAAACTGTGTGTTATAAAATGGGTTGGTCTTCTTACTGCTTTCTGGAAACATTGGCAACCAATAAAATAACATCGACGTAATTGAGAGTGCACAGTTTTTGAAATGCTTCTAAGGTTTGGAAAACTCATTTAATTTTTCAAATATTAATAGTTTTATAAACACAATATTTTATTATTGAACATTCCACTACTTTTCCTAATGTCTTGGGGTTTATCTTTAATAAATAAAAAATAAATAATAATAAATAAATAAAATAATTCTTATAACTTGAAATCATTATTGATTATTAAATAAAATTTCTTTACACATCGCCAGTGAATTTGGGAAAGTGTATACGATCGTTGAATTTGAATAATTTTTCTGGCGAAATTTCTTTGAAACCCTCTTTTCGGACCACATATGTGTACCTTATCCGAGTGAAATCCAAAATTCGAAGGTTGATAAATTAGCTAAACTGTTATTAGGAACACCTGTTGCACGTACTTTCAATCAGCTACAAATTAATTTTTGAGCTATATAGTAGATTATACATCTGATAATACTGAAATAATACGTTTTATTTTATAAATATATAACTCTTTTTTTTATTTTTTTTATGGTTTATTTGTTTTGTAAGACGTTCTCTTTCATGCATTACGAATAGAATTTGATAAATCATGGGCTCTTCAAACGCATTTAAACCGATATATAAGATTAAGCTTACCAATATAACAAATTTTTAAAAGATATTAAAAATATAGAACACTCTTTAATGCAGTAGATACTGTAGAAGTAGCCACGAAAAGAACTCGGACAGTTTAGAGACACGGTGCCAACTCCTTCAAAAATTCATAATGAGACTTGTCCATTGGTTTCGCAAATACTTATTTTAATTGCCTCATATCAATTGCCACTTGAGCAATACTTAACGTTCATTGGCAAAATTCAATGGTGGCCTGCTGCCGTAACTGCCATTGACTTGGCTTAAGATGGGTACCACCAATTGAGAATGCAGGTCACTATGACCGTTTTACATGCAATTTTCGCAATGTGTGCTTTATGACAACGATANGCAACAATAACAAACACTCTTACAGTATGAGTTCTTATCAATTGCCACTTGAGCAATACTTAACGT
>JXOS01148529.1:375-11197 GCA_001015075.1 Cirrula hians
CATATTTGAAATACCAAATCAGTAGAATTTATGCCTATTTTGTCAAATGTTTTATTCACCAAATCTAAAAAAAATACTTAAATATAAAGTCATTAATCTACGGATAAGGAAATTAAAGAAGAGGGTAATTGAGAAATTATTTGAAGTGCTCGTTTTCATTGGCTGAGTCAAGGTCATCTGCTGAATATGCACCCAGGATCGTATTTTGGTATGGTGAATTAAGTATATACGAGCACATAGCTGCACTACGAAATGATTATGCCGCTTAGATATTTATTTAACTATAATATACTTTTATAAATGATGGACGAAAAACGTATATTAAAAAATTCACTTAATTCTTTTGCCGAAAAAAGCAATTAATTCGATGATCTTCCAACGTGATTTTTGCTTTTGAAGTTATTTTATGCATACCACCAATTTTATTAGCATTAGAACACCTTAATAAAGAAAAGTTTTTAATATTACTTTTTTTGAATTTAAATTAAAATTAAAATTTAAATGCCATTTTAGAAGCATTGCTTCCTAATATAGGTACAACGATGCGAAAATTTATATTTTACCATANGTTTTTTTATTATTATCGCACAGTAAAACTGCCTGTAGTTGAGAAAAATATGAGGAAAATTGCAGTGGCAATATGTGGTGAAGAAAAGTTCTTTAACAAGCCAAATCCTCTCCCATGAAATTGCATAAAAAATGGATTTATTTTGGACGCTCTCTCAAATTGACAGCTGTGTCTTTACTGTATTATGCTGTGCTTAACATAATATGCTATGAGCAATGAAATAGTCGTGTATTCTTTTGGAATGACTTCACGATTTGTTTCATACCTTATCAACGATAAGACACATTTTCCCATTAGTGCAAAGAGGCCAATTAGAGCAACAAAATAAAGATGCACAGACGAAATTTCCATTCTTCTGTGTTGTTTACTCTCAACATTAGCATTTTTGTGACAATTTTGCGCACATTTCCCTTGTTTGTTATTACTCAATGCGACCAGATGATAACTACATTTGTACAGAAACTGATTCCTATAGCGACTGTTTTTTAAAGTTATATGATAATTTTAAGTACTATTTATTTATTTCTTTTCGAGTTAATTTATCAATCATATTAATAATCAATGTATAGTCATGCGGTTGCGCTAGAGGATCGCAAAATTCTAAACGTGTCTTATTTTCGATTTATGTTAGACTTTATTATATTTCAAATCGTCTGCATATAAATTTTTAGAATCTTTAAAATTAGCAATGCGACATGCTGACTGTGCAAGTTATCTACAGGTACTGTTGTGTATATTACATCTTTAAATCGAGCAACAACATTGACATTAAATACATTATTATTGTTTGCTTAATCGTCACTAGCAAGCAACTTCAGTTTAACTTACTTGAGAGCATGCATACAGGTCTGTGTCCTGTGAAATTACTTCTGAAATTTGTAATACGGTTGGGGTTGACCAGATGGTGTCTTACGTCGGCGGGAACATTCCCATTATAGATAGATGGATTCTCATTAACTATAAGTACAAGGTTCCCAACTGCCGTTGGATTAAGCTTCGAATTAATCTCGTCATATTTGGCGTTCAGCACCGTGTAGTTTCTGTTTACAATTTCTGCATGAAAGAGATTTTCGGTGGATTTAAAATTCGTTCCGTTGTCTGTGAATATTTCTCTTGGCTATACACGCCTAGAGATGAAGTTTTTGACGCACAGTACGCACGATCTGGCGTCCAGAGCCATGTCAATATGTACTGCTTGACCTGTTGGGCAGGTGAATATAACACCCCACCCTCGTCCAACCGCAATATAAAACTCACCAAACGAATCAATGTTCGTATAGATGAATGCACTCTCGAAACATGCCAGCTTGGATAGTGGCAGTTGAGCCATTTGAGGAGGAACTGGAGTCCCTACATTTATTTTGTATCGTTTGCATGCTCGACGGACACTATTCTACAGGACACGCAGTCGAGGTATATAGTACATTCCTTTTATTAAGCTTTGTGGTGATACATGGTTTAGTAATGGTGTGGGATCAGAGAGATGACATGATGAATGTTTTCTCGCGCACCTTCATCAATATGTCGGCATCTTATAAAACATTCAAAGATGTTAGCTTGCTGCCATTGTTGAGTTTGCACTTGCGTGCTAAATTTTGCATATTTTCGTCGTACTCACTCAGCTGAGTCGAATTATAACGATGTCTTCATTGGTGGTTGTATGCCTGCTATCTACGCCACCTCGGAGAAAGTCAGATCCACTGAACCACACTTGGAGACGCTTACTGGAAAACTGTTTTTTTCATCAAGTCAGCAGAGTCCGCGTTAGTAGGCACCCATCTCCCTCTCTATCTTCACTACTAGTCCCAAGTCAACAAGAGAAGGCCAACCGCTATCGCCATCTTTGAGAATCTCAGGTCGAGTGAGCCACAATTGGAAACGTTTGTTGGAAGACTGTTTTTTATTTCAAGTCAGCAGAGTCCACGTTAGTAAGATTTCATCTCCACTCAGTGACATTTCAATTCTACAAAAATTCACCCTTTTGGTGTATCATAAATTGTTGGAGGATTCGCGGGTTCAGTGACGACCATAGACCAGCATGGAGACCTACACCATGGCTTGGTATGAAATCTACCTTACCTCGGGATTTATGCTACCACAGCCACCACGTTGCAGTCAATAGGCTACCTCAACAATGACCGGGACGGAATCAGTGGAATAATCACCCTATACATTTATAAGGAATCGTGGTACCGTCAGGCACCGATCCCCGTGATACCAGTAATGCCGTCAGGTGAGAGCCGCTATCATATGTGATGGTCTAAGCCTGAACCTAGTCCAACATATGCGGCGACTCACGGTGAAATCGTACAGGTCTCAGTCACCGTCTACCCCCCAGTTTTGAGGCCTGGGAACCATGTCAGTTTATTTTGAGCAAACCTTTTTGATGGGAACGAGTTCTTGAGACATACATACAGAGTACCGTGAGTCTCGTTTAGAAACTCGATTCATTTTATTCTACCATTTTAGGATTTTGGGCAATCCTATCGTACAGGAAAGTCCTGATATCGCAAATGGGAAGTTTCTTGGATTCATTAGGAGACATTGAAAAGGGTGAACTAATATCGAGCGCTTGTACACATACAGAATCTTGTTTGCTAGTCTCACTCCGATCATTGCAGCCTGCAGTTCCATATGCAGAAACAATAACTACTTGTGACTTTGAAATTATGTGGTAAAGTCTTCTAACAGAGACATATCATTGGAAGCGACAGGAAGCCGAGCGTTTCATATTTTACATAACTACATAAAGTACCTCGCGCTTAGAAGGCACCGTTCAATTTCCCCATTCAGCATGTCACTCCCTAGTGAATCTGCAAGCAAGATTAAAAACATCGTGATTTAGGTTCCAACACATACCAAGCACCTTTTCGATTGATCCCTTATATAGAGTGAATTGAATAGAGTGAACTGATCGGACGTATTTTGGCAACTCAGTTTTTGTACGACAGTATTTGAAGATCAATTCCTGATGTAAAATACTCTATTAGCATGGGTGCATCTGACATGCATGGCTAATTCTATAACCTAGTTCTGACCATCCACGCAGTTAATGAAGACATCCATTAAGTGATGGTGTTATATGTATCGACTGCACGTAGGAAATGTTCTTGGAATATTCTCATGCAACTTTTTGCTGACGGAACAGTTAGGATCTGCCAGTATTTAGTCAGTAAATGAAGACTTTTTGGAATTGTCTGAAACCAAATGCATTTTATTGGATTTGTTTGTTTGTGCATATTCTGATGGTTGCGTGCGCAGTACGCAGGTTCGGTTCCAGCTATATGCAAAAAGCTTCTGATGATGGTAGTCTTGTTTCTACCGTGACACGTGTCAAGTGAACCACGTTATTTAAATTTTCAGCACACTGGGATTTTTCATCAAGGATTCCTAGCACTTCAATCTATGGCATCCAAATAATTTATAAGATTTCTGATGTTGTTATTCAACATTAAAAGTTATGAGGTATTCAGTCAATTATTTAAAAAGAATATACTTAGCACTAACCTCTATTAACCGCACTTACCATAAATTATTTACGTTAAAAGTGCACCATAACAATGAAATGACCATTAATGTATGCATTTTAAATTAATATACGATGAATATATATAATAGTATTTTGTAGCCTTTATTTCGTAATTGGGAGATTATTAACTTCTTGGTTGTTAGCTTATTGACATCATTTTTTGCGACTATTTTCTATATTTTGATAAAGTATAATTGTAAATCGTATCTATCTTAATAGTTAAGTAGTGGGTTATTCTTAAAGATATTAATGAAATTATCATGAAGTTTCAAAACTTAAGTTTTACTACAAAGAATGAACATTTATCAATAAAATGTTTTCCATTTTGCTCAATAAACATTTGACATCTGTCTGGAAACTTCATGATTCCTTGGTTTTCATCAGCAAAAACTGCACCGAGTATAAATTTATAGTCCTTTCATTCCAAAGCTTTACCATCCAAAGAGTTCGTAAAAGTTCGAAATAAATGGTAATTTGACGGTGCAAGGTCGGGGGTATATGGTGGATGTAATATCATTCGGCAACCAAGGTCCAATAATTTCTGGCGAAAGATTAAATATGTATGTTGTCCAGCGTTGTCTGATAAAAATTTTCACCGTCGTCATTTTCCAGTTCTGAACGTTTTTCGTTAATTGCTTCATTCAATTTGTCAACATTCGATATCTGACAGTATACATCTGAATTGATGGTTTGGTGGCACGGGAGCAGTTCAAAATATATCACACCGTTCCAATCCTACCAAACTGACACCGAAATCTTCTTTTGGTGAATATCAGCCTTTGACGTTGTTTATGGGGCTTCATTATGTCTGGACCATGCTCGTTTTCGATAGACGTTATTAGAAATAGTTAATTTGTCATCAACAGTGATGATTCGTTTCAAAACTGGATTGAATTGAATGCATTTAAGATACAAATCACAATTATTTATACGTTTTGTGAAATGAATTTCATTCAATTCATGTGTTACCCAACTTTCATGTTTTCTCCATCTCACTTACAATTACATGACGATTTTATTCGAGTAAAGCCTTGCTCTCGTCATAACTAACAGCACTTGTCTGACCTGCCCGTGGTTCATTCTTGTGTGAAACAACAGCACATCAGGTATCTTGTTAGTAGGTGGAGCTGCGTTTTTGCTTTCACACAAATAAAGAAATAAAATATGCTAAAAATGCTCCTTTTTTGATTCTATAAACTGATGGCAAACTAAGAATTGTTAACAGAACGAATTTTCTCTTCTAACGCAAACTAAAAGAGAATAATAGCAACTATCAATGAGAAAAATTCATGGCGTTGACGAAAGGTATTCAAAAGTATGGTGAGACCCCTATATGTTACAATTTTAGTTTCTTTTCAGAATATCCCATAGGTATCAGCTGAAATGAACAAAATACAAAAAGTTTTTATATATATATTTACTTAACCAGAAATTACAGCTTCCTCGAAGGCTTGGCTCCAGTAATTCTAGCACCATTTGCAGATCTGAGCGTTGGGGAAAATTACATGACCTGGTTCGTCTATTACAGATTTTGTTTTCTTTGTAATGGCTTACATCAATTTAATTTGCTAACATTGTTTTCTAAGACGAGGTCTTTTATTCAATTAAGGAATGAGCCTGCTTGCATTACAGTACATTTGGTTTCCATGTTCATATTTCTTGTTTTTTCGAATGAAGACCTGATAATACAAACTTCAATACCCTTCTTCAGTAGTTCTTAAATTATCATCGGCGTATACAAGATTGTATTTGAATCCTGGAGCACAAACTATATTCTCTATCACCAAATGGAAAAAACCACTGGATAAGGATAACCAGAGATCATGGACAGATATTCCTTGGACTATGGACCCGATAATGCGATTCTGCAAACAACGCACTTGATAAAATTTATATAACAATTAGAGAAAACGTAGACTTGGTAATGATTGCGGATAGCCACCTTGCCTCGTATGTATCATCTTTATAAAAGTTAATTCAAGTATACCGTAAACGTACAATGACGGCTTTATTTTTAGTTGAATTAGTGTTGTCCGATTAGAAAACAGTAGTAGTGCTCAACGTGAATGCATCAAATACTTTTCCAAGAATTTTTTAGAACACTTGAAGGTGTATACAATAACCAAGCTTTTAAAATGCGTTATGTTAGTAAGGAAAGTATAGATTTAAATTAAATATTCTAAACATATATTTTATACATCTTTTACATGGGAAATATATTCTATACCTATCTAGAATATTCAATTTATATCTAAACTTTCTATATTACTATAGTGCAATTCAGCAATTTGACATTTGCGTAAAACATAAAAATGTTCTGATTTGCTACATATCTGATGGTCGCTTCGCATAATCCCCCATGAATTTCTAATACTGTATATATGAATTCATATGATGTGCCCGTGAACTTTTATTCTATAAAATTTCGTCCTTATTTATTAATTGCTCATCAAAATAATGTATATTCATCTTTTAATATTCCATCTATAAATCATTTAATTAAGATTTTTAATGCAAGTAATACATAATATCCATGCATACATAAAACATTAAATTTACAAAACTGAAAAGAAAATTTTAAAAATTCAACAAATTAAATCAAAATAATTCCGATATAGTAAATAAATTAATTAAAAAACACAAAAGACAAAAAGTAAAATGAAAAAATAATAAATTAATCGAAAATTATGAATTAAACAAACTGTTTCATATGTTTTGTAGTGTGATTATATCTCTTTGGGTGAGTTACACCTAAAAAGTTGAAACAAATTCAACTCCTGCGTACTTCACACGCGTAGCATTTTTAATGCAGTTGACTTTAGCTGCTTTCATATAATTCAACTTATTACTACTTTACACGCGTAACGGCGTCGACCTAGGATTTCATTAATTATTAAATAGTATCAACAGTGCTGTTAAATCGGCATGCTGCTGAGCGAACAATTACTTGTAAATTAAATCAAAATACGAATGTAGAGATTATTTATAAATTTGCGTAAATAACGGTTGTATGTCAGTACTGATTATTATGTATTTCATTGAACGTACCTAATAAAAATTAATGTAAAAATAGCTAACAGTTCAATGGACATATTTTCTATTTCCTGTCAAATTTTCAACGTGATTCTTTCTCTTTCCGTTTTAAAGCTTGAAGATGGCAGTCGGTAAAAATAAGGGACTCTCCAAAGGAGGCAAGAAAGGTGGCAAAAAGAAGGTTATTGATCCTTTCTCTCGCAAAGACTGGTATGATGTCAAAGCTCCAAATATGTTCACTGCTCGCCAAATTGGCAAAACTCTGGTAAATCGTACGCAAGGCCAGAGAATTGCCTCCGATTATCTGAAGGGCCGTGTTTTTGAAGTCTCATTGGCTGATTTAAAAAATGATTCTGAATCGGATCGTTCATTCCGTAAGTTCCGTTTAATTGCCGAAGATGTTCAAGATCGCAACGTTTTGTGCAACTTTCATGGAATGGATTTGACTACTGACAAATACAGGTATTTATTTAGCAATAATATATTTGTATGTAAACAAACAATCGCATTATATTTATTCATAATTTAATTATATATATATACGTATATATAATTTTTTTTTCTTTCAATGTGTGTGTGTCACAATTCTCCTAACTACTAGAAACGTTTACGATGTTTATTTTTGCTTTTTATTGTTTGTTTCAACTGTCGGCACGTGTTATTATTGTTTTTAGGATTACTTATCATTGATACAAAAAAATAGCATTAAACATATGAACGCCTTAATTTGGAAAAGTCATGTATCATTGTTAAGTAAAATAGTTCCAATTATAACCAAATTCAATGCGTTCCAAAGCATCACTTGTATAATTATTGAATAATTTAAATTTTCTAATCCTGATAGATCCATGGTCAAGAAGTGGCAAACTTTAATTGAAGCCATTGTTGAAGCTAAAACAAATGATGGATATTTATTGCGTGTTTTTTGTATTGGGTTCACTACTAAAGATCAACAATCTCAACGCAAGACTTGTTATGCTCAGCAATCGCAAGTGCGCAAAATTCGTGCTCGTATGAGCGAATATATTACAAATGAAGTCAGCAAGTCAGATTTAAAACAATTGGTGAATAAACTTGCATTGGACTCGATTGCAAAAGAAATTGAAAAGAACTGTCATCGTATTTACCCATTACATGATGTGTATATTCGTAAAGTCAAAGTATTGAAGAAACCACGTTTTGAATTATCCAAGCTTCTGGACCTTCATGGTGATGGAGGTGGCAAGAGCACTGAAGCTGTTGTATCATCTGAAGGTGCTGTCATTGACAGACCGGAAGGATATGAACCACCTGTACAGGAATCGGTTTAAGGAGCAGATGCAATTAAATGATTTATAAAATGACTTCTCAATTGCAGTAAAAATTGAATAACATGAAAATATAAAATATACAGAAAAACATTTTTTTTTGTATTTTTTATTTTTTTTAAATTTACTTTTTACATTTAAAATATCGCATTTAAATTTGAGGCAGGTTACGTGGTAGTGATGGGGGAGGGGATGGGGGGTGGGTCAGCATAATTTTCTGATTTAGATTTGTTCAACTGCTGGATTCATAAATACAGGTAAGCAAGACAAACATTTATAAGTATATATAAAATAGCATTTGCCATGATGCAAACTTTTATTTTTCGTCTCTGACAACTGAGGAAACTATATTCTCTGATTATAGAAAAGTTGTATTTTCTGTGAGAAATATGTAAATCCAAATTTAATCAAACTTTTTTTTTTTACTTGTGTTACAGGTATGGGCCGGGTTTAAAATCATCTTGTTAGAAATTTATAGGTAAGTTTGCTTTGTGAAACAAACGAAATATTTACATAAACGTGATGATATATATATTTGCTACTCTTGAAAAAATCATGATGTAAAATTACCACATTAAATTACTGAATTAGTTAGATTAGAATAGCCTAACTTTGATATAGATTTTCTCTTAAATGCAATAAATCACTTAATTTGTATTTTCTAGGGTTTCCTATGCAAAATTTCATTGCATTTCTGGCTTGAATGGTGAGTGTTCAAGAAACAACAAATAAATTTTTAATAATTATGATGATTTCTGTATTTGCTACTCTTGAATTATTTATTGATGTAAACTAAACCACATAAAGAACTGAATTTTTTTTAAAGGAATTTTGCCGTATTCCTTAAAAGAAGTACTAATTTATAAAATATTTCATTTTAGATAAAAGTTTTCAATTCTCCGGTCTTGATCTAAATATTCATTTTATTTGGGGAAAATTCGATTTGAAAAACGGTAAGTATGGTGCAATAATGATAATATTTGAAATATATAAATGATGCGATTGAAAACTTATTGAATTATAATGTAGCATTCCAAGATAGTAGAACTGATACATTTTTAATATATGCAAATAATAGTATTATGCTTATAATATTCTGCTGCACTTATTGTTTTGTATAATTCCAGGTAACACAGGAAGAAGAAAAGGATAACTTTTAAGCCTCAGACCTGTGTTCAGGTTAACAGCCGTTTAGATGCTACCCCTATGTAAATTTCACAAGGATCTGTTCATATTGCAATCATACTGCCATTTTCGTTTTGTAAGATGCAAGATATATTTTCCATCTGTTATAAATTTATTTATTTATGCTTTTATTTTTGATAAACATTTTCTCCGAAATGAAAATATTTTAGAGCAGATGTTTGATTTTCTTCTGCAGATGTTTTTGTTGCAGATAATTTAAATTTGAAATCGGTTAATAAATTTCGGTACATCCCATAGGCCTTTTACCCCCTATTTCACTTAGATGTGACCAATGGACAGCTGTGTCAATTAAATTCTCAAGTATGCCAAGAATAATAAAGGCATTAAGGCCAGATGATAAATCGATGATGAAATTTTCGGATGTCTTCATAACATTCGACTATTTGAACAAAATCAGTGAATAAGTTCAGATATCTCCCATATCCCAAATGCCTAGAATTTACGAAAAAATGTATTCATTACATCATTTCATTTTCTGATAGATGTACGTTAGCAGAATTTTTATATTTGTCTATCGCTTCTTTTTGGTAATTCGTTTGTAAAAATAAGATGACCCTCTTGATTAACTTCGAAATGGGTCCAATATTTCAGGTAGCTCCAGTGAACACTAACTTAGACAACAAGGTGTCTGACTGATGGGTGGGTACTATGTAGTTGGTTAATCGACTATTATATCAGTCTTGTTCAAAGATAATGTTTGGATGCCCCATCGTTTAGGTTATAGATGAAAATACACCACACTGAATTATTAAATTACATTTGAAATTTAAATATTAATGGATATACTTTTGTGGACATTGTATACATAATGATCTGCAATGATGAAAATTATTCCGGGTCCAACGCAAAATTAGTTTTTGCTGATTTATCCAAATTTAATAAAATTTACATTGACGAATTCACCATAGTCTAATAGAAATTATTATTTATTTCAGATTTGTATTCATTGAAGCAAAGCTGTATCCAATCACGCCATTCAAGAGTAAGTAAATTAATATCAAATTTCCGTGCATTCCTAATTAGTTGTTGTATGCTTTACAAATTCATTTCTTAATTTAAAAAAGTTGTTCAATTAAATATGCATTGGTTGCGAAAATTTCACAAGAGCTATTGATTTGCTTGTATATTAACTTTTTATGATGATAATGTTTGGATTCCCCATCATTTCAACTATAAATG
>JXOS01149502.1:0-18265 GCA_001015075.1 Cirrula hians
AACTTTTTTATTAATAAACAAAAAAAAAATTGTTTGGATCTGAATCTGTTCACTCCCATTTTGGGGCTTCTGTTTACCTAACAAGTTGGAAGCGACGAGTGTTTGCGCAACGCCAACTCTAACCTTCTTACTTTATTTTTAATTGCCCCTGAAGCTTTATACAAAATTCTATAACTTTGGAAATCAATAAATTATCGCGAATAAGTTGTGCGTACCAAACGAATGTGCAGAAACCCTATACTACTCGTTTGTTTTGATTGCGTTTGACGGGCTGAACGAAAGGGACAGTAAGTGGCTGTAAAAGAAGCAAGAAGCAATGACAAAATACCTTTAGTTTGCCGAATGGAGTCTTTAAAATACGGATTTAGATATATTATCCATACGATTCAAGATCCGTTCGTATAACTCGAAAGTTTTTCTTGGCCCTGTGGGGGAGCACTTGTCATGTTTCCCGATCGCCAGCGGCAACATTAAATTATAAATAAACAGCAACCATTCCCGATGGAGAGAAGAGCAAGAAACGCCCTATGTAGAGCTAAGGACGCAAGTCACTGAAACCACAATACTGGCGTGTCCAGAATTCACGAAGCCATTCCTATAGACCGCTGCTAGTGAAAACGGCCTTGGCGCAGTGCTAATACAGAAATTTAGTGGTACCGAACTTGTCTTCGCATATGAATACCAGCAACTTAACTGTATGAAGACTAGCAATTAACTGTTCATCCACAGAATAGAGGTGCATACCAATCATTTAGGGAATATGCCAGATGAGGCCATGCTTAAAGGCCAGGAACCTGTCCACAGTTGACAGTAATATAAAAATCGGACATGTGCATGCCCAGATTCAGGCCAACGTGACTTAATTGACGTAAAAGAAATTTCAAAATTTCAAAACGATATAGGAGTCTACCAAAAATTTCTTGGATTAGTTTCCTTTTTTAAAAAAAAGCCAACAACTTTGCGCCGTCAAATTTAACACAGGGTCAAGACCTTCGCATTTGCCTACCTTTGTAGGGCGAAGCAAATTTGATAAATGGCAACACAAGTTAAAGAAATCTTTCAACTTTTCCTTCGGACTCTTCATAATCAAACACAGACCATTAACCAAAACCACTGACCACTTTACCCGAATCTTTCTCCGCGATTTCAGGGCCATTTCAGATTCGGAATTAAAATTCTAGAGGAATCATAGAAATGAGAGACGTGTAAAACGAAACTCCACCTATATCTTTTCTACAACAAAGAAGAGGAAGATTAAGCTACAGAGGCAATCGAAACTACAAAACTACAGAAAAAATATATTAAATATGGCTATGCGACGTAGCCAAAATAGGCTGATTTCTCGCACGTGCTTTAATAATATAAAAATAACATAAACATATTTAAATAAATAAAAAATTTCTTTTGTGTCATATCTCACGCAGGCAACAACAATTGACATACGCATATACAGTTACCGACGATAACAACGTATTAACAACAAACAGTTACACAAGCGAAGCAAGGAACATCTCACAGTTAGAATAGCAAAAACAGATCAAGTATTGTTTGCATGCAAAGGCGAAATCTAAGCTCAGATAACATATAAATGGCAACTAAAATAATAGCAAATGTCTTTTTTGTTATTAAGCGTTTATTTCGAGCACACCGATATATGTTAATGTACCATCGCCAAAGATTAATAACCGCATCATTGGACACTCTTTTTCATTTTGGGAGGAGGAAGGAACACTAACATGTACATAGTACTAGCATACGCATAGGCTGCTAACTATCAACGGCTGAAGAAGCCAAGACTAGGGCCACCAACATATACACAGGGTCAATTTGTAAGACGCGAAGTTGAGCATAACCTCCTTTTTACAAATGGATTGAGGTCAACGCTGAAAGACACCCAGGTCAGTGACATTAACATTCGTACATGACCAACGTATCAATAATCCATAGGGTACTAACTATCACGGCATAGAGGTCGACACTGTAAGAGGCCCTGACATGGGACACTAATCTACACATACAACCTATGTATAAGACACGAAGGTAAACATAGACTATTAACTACTGACAACTCAAGGGTGACGGTGTAAGATACCCTAACCAGGGACACTTATATGCACAGAGGACCAACGTTTAAGGATCGAAGTTAAGCCTGGGTAACTAACTAATTGACATTCCTCCACGTACAGGATGGAACCCAACCACGGTTGAATTATTGCTGCTACCAACAATGATAACAATTATGTTAAGACTAGAAAATTGCTCAAGCTTCGTTACACTCTACGTAGACGAAATGAACAAAAGGATTTTTTTTTTAATAAAGTGCGATCCGTAAGCCAAATTCCAAGCATTTGAATTCAGAAGAAAACACAAATTAAATCGGAGCGTTTCATTAAAAGGAGCTGGACGTTGGGATTAACGTCTTTAGATATAATTTTTCAAAAACTGACCAGAACACATAGTTTTATCAAGAATCTTTCATAATGACTTACAAAATTATGTTGAACCGGTTGAAGTTCCTGATTGTTGATTGACCCTGGTAACCGAACTTTGGCAAACTTTCAAAATATAATATGTATATATATATATATATATACATATGTCTAAAAAGCAAGAATCGCATTAAAAAGTTATTGTCGTGTATCACCATGTCGACCTAAGCCGACTGTAACTTTCGGTTCCAGTGGACAAATGGAATTTGCCAACAGTGTTCTCACTTGAATGACTTGTGGAGATGGTTTTGTTTTTTTTTGCGTGTAGATAATATTGTGGTTGAAACAAACGTTGAAGATTTACCTGTTAAAAAAACTATTAAAAAAATTAAATACTTTAACATACAAATTCGATTAAGCTATTTATCTTTTAGCGAATATATTCCTTTATTCAAGAAATTTATAAATTGTTTTGCTCTCGATGCTGCATCAGCATTCAAAAAATTCTATCGATCCATAAAAGTAGTTGTATTAAATTATTTCTCTTCAACAAGTTCATGTTTTCGTTCACTTCAGTCTTGTTTTGATGTATGTTCTTATTAGTTGGTGAAGGAGCATCAATAAATAAAAAAAATTATCTAATATCATTGCATATAAAGCTGTGTATGTCGGCGTAAATGTTTGCTTAAATTTGGAGATACAACTCCGGAATTTATTATCAACCCATATTTTTTATCTCAGTTAATTAATTATTTCCTTCACTTTTACTAACGTTTCCACTATATTCAAAGTAGCACTTGTCTGACCAACTTAGGATTTGAATTCCTCCGATTTCAATACACATTAAGAGTAAATGCTATAGTGTGTACACTGCAACGATAAGTTATACTTTGGAACAATTTTTTCAGATGTGCAAAAAATTCGCTTAATACTCTTGGCTTTCACATAATCAACAAAATTTAAATTCCAACTATTCAAAAATTAATATCCTTTTTTTTGTAAACGGTTTGTTACATATTGCTCGAATGTAACATATTGTTCGATGTTTAACATGATAAATACTCTAATTTCTACATGAAAACATATATGTAACAAGATCGATGCCATAGTCGATCAAGGCCGACTTCATAATACGTATCACTTATTCTGGTTCGATTTTCCTCATATTGTAAAATATTCTGGAATTTTCCCAAATACGGTTTCATAGGATATGCATGCTACAATGCGGTGAAACACTTGGCTTTCAGGCCTTTTTCCATGAGATGGGTACTAAACGTTCACGAACTTCTGCACCGAATTTCAAAAAATTTACAATGTTATGGTATTTTCAGAAGAACGCAATGAAGTGGGGGTGTTAGTGTTTGGGACGAACAAAAGCACAGTAAAAAAATTGTGTTGTGTTCTGCAATGAAATCATAATAATATGGTATGATTTGTTCATGTCCAAACATTAGAGCAACAACATCTGGTTGATAGCGAATGTATTATTGTTCAGAGCAGTGCATAGATACTCCAACGAATCTACAATATGTATAAGATGTTTTTTTGCAACGGAAACATGTGTTGTGAATTAATTTTTTTGTTTGGTTTATAGTTATAATACACTTTATCTTTATGAACGTAATTCAGTTATGACATTAAAGTAATTGTCTGACATATTTAGGGTAACTCTTGCAAAAAGAAATTATTATGGAATAATTTATTCACTCCATTCATACACTCCATCCAAATTTTTAAATTAAGTTGTAAAAGTAGTTCAATAAGTTGACATTCGATATTCAAACTCAATCAATATGTTATAGTTAATTTAACGTATATACTGTTTATGCATTTCAGTCTAGATATGTTACAGCGCTTTACTTTACCTTTACATCACTGACATCTGTTGGTTTTGGAAATGTTGCACCCAATACGGATGCGGAAAAAATTTTCACAATATGCGTAATGCTTGTCGGATGTAAGTATATATAACATTATTGAAAAAAAATGTGTAAAGAATTCAAAAATGAAAAATAAAAACTACCTTAATGCAGTAAATATTTATAATTGTATGTATATTTTTTATATATTTTAAAGTACACCATGTTCCTAAAGTTATGACTGATTTATGAAGTATATTTTAAAGTGTACCATTTTCGTAAAAGTATCACTGACATCATATGCCAAATTGATAAACACTTCAATCAAGTCAATTTTATTTTCATAAACTGTAGGAATATTAATCAGATTGAAACTCTTTGATTTCGCTAATTGTTGAATTGTATATTTAAATAATAATAATAGGAAATAGGTAAAAACTGATTTCATGAATACTTATTTAATGTATATTCAGCTGCAAAACTGTTACAATTCGTCCGCTCTTGCTTGAAGAAATAATAAGATTCAACTTTCTATTCAAATGACAAGAACTTTTCGTTATATTGCGTTTCGATACTCTACCTTTTTCCAGTATCCATTTTCCACCGAATGTTACAACAACCTCAATGAAAATAAAATGTCATGAAAGTCAAATGTTACAGTCAATTTATTTTCGTTACATTTATTTATTAGATTTTTCTAAAAATAATTAATAATTTTACCTTGAAAACACGCTGACTTAATGGACATCAGTGAGAATGACGAAACTACAGTGATCTTTGCATTTTAAATGGATGTTTACTACATCAACAATCGACATTGTAGATAACATGAATACTAAATTAGAAATTCCATAAATTTGAATATAAGAAAAACATAATATATGTATATTATACAAGGGAGATAAGTCATTGAAGTTAAAAGATTCAACTGCAGATGAATTTTTTCTTGTATCAGCAACGTATTGAAAACAGAATTATAAAAAGTAAATAATTTGTGGAGGATTAAAAAAAACAGAATTGGAATAGTATGTGGAAAAATGAATTAAAACGTTAAGGTTTACTTTCATTTCCTTCCTAGAGTCCTACTGAATATTGAGAACTATATTAATTACACATCAGAACATGATACTCATTACTTAAATTCTCCTTGGTGACAAAAGTGTGAATTTATGTCAGGAAAACAAATGCTAAAATCAAACCTGACAAATGCCATTCATTATTAATTTTTTTTTTTTTTGAGTCATTCAAGTTAAATTTCAGGTAAAACCTTTATGAGATGATACCCGACTTCACTCAAACTGAAAAATGTTATTGAAATCACGTAAAATCAACTAAATTTCAAATTTCAGTAGGTAACCATGAAAAACTAGGCTTTTACGGTTATATCCGTGAAATCGGGAGTAAACATTATACGGGGTTGCCCATTCGAAAAATGCTCTTATATCAAATATCAGTAGCATATTTTTACGTATTGATAAATTGAAAACATTCTGTGGGAGCTATTAGATATTGTTGACAAATTTAGCAGATATTTTAATATATAGTGGCGATGACCGAAATGTTCCCACAGCAAATAACAGTATCCTGCAATGAGATACCTGGCTTAAAAATTACTGAAGTTATTGTGCTTACGGACAGGCTTTCAGATGGACAGTCGGAAAAACCGACAGATGGATTAACAGACAAACGAACACCGGTATGTAGCCTCTTTTTATTCTGTTCCTTCCAAGTAACATATAATCGGTAATGATTTCTATGCAGTTCCTATTTTGCACAAACCCATAATACTGTCAATCTTTGACTGGTGGGTATAACAATAATGATATAATAACCGGCTATATTGACCATATAATACCAGTCAGTCAGTCATCGTTAAGTTATGAAATTGGTTTCAATTTAGGGTAAAGAGGACTTTTTCTTTTATTCGATTAAAAAAAAATTGTTTTTCTCTCTACAACTAAAATGAAGTGATGAGGTTTGGTTATTCGATATAAAAAAATAACAAATTAAAAAAAAATTTTTTTACTCAGGTCAACGTTAAAAATACTTCATATTTTCAACAGAGTTTATGGATATAAATTTGTTATTGTTCAATAAACCAAAATTGGGTTATGTTTGGGTATCTGAAGTTAACCCATTGAATGCGTTATTTAACTCATTATTTAAAGGACCTTCATATTTTGGAGATGAAAGCATAAAAATCAAGCAATAAAAGATAGAGCATCAAACAAATATTTAAAATCTTTTGTTAGGCTCGATCTAGGCATTGTACTTATCTAAATGAAATCGGACATAAAATTTCTATGGGAGACACTGGAAACAATATATGAATTCCACGCAAATTCCAGATTGTTATGGCAACATTAAACCGGCTATATTCCATATTTATATACTTTGGCATGAAATACCAAGCCTTTAATTAATTCTTTAATGAACTCGATGGTAAAAGATCTTTGAACACTATTTGAGGAGATAGCTTTCGACTTACTGCCAACCATCTTTGAACGTCTATGATATTTGAGTTCTGGACTTATTCCCTGGGGGCTTTATTGGAAAATCACATAGGTATCTACTAAAATTTCATCAAATGATATTGGGATGGTTCAACCCACCAAGTTATGCCGTTAACCATCACCCACATATGATTCTCGACTTATCAGTGATTATTCAAAGTCGTTTAATGTGCCGTATTGTTTCATTACGTTGCAATGCTAATAGACTCATTGCTTACACTCAGGATGATCTTCAAAAAACTCCGTTTATACTTGATCACAACTTGTCTTCTGTCTGTAAAATGTTGGATTGGCCGAGCAATTTTTTCGACACACGAATGTTCATCTTCGGATGGTATTTACTAGCGCACACACTTCCAACCATTTTTAATCCAACCATATTAGAGTTAGAGTAGTTACCTCCTCACTAAAGTTATTTCCTGTCTTTTTAAGTACATGGTTTATGAATATGTAAATATGTAATTTCTTTAAAAACCTCGATTTTATGTATTTTTATTTAATTTGGCCCTTCGCAATTTATTTGGACTAGTATGAATATAAAACATCAACCAAATGCCCACCTTCTCTGGCCACAGTAAAATTTTCCCCTTTTGGCTGCGTTTTCCATGATGTTCTTAAGCATCTGTTCGTTTGCGGTACTCGAGGCACCGCAATCGAGCAGAGGCTGTGCCAATGCTATGGGGAAAGACAAAACACAACTAATTATTTGCTGACCGTAAGTGGCGTCCTAATGCCCCCAAATAACAAATCCTTTTTGTGTGGGATGTAAATAATAGTTTATTCACTTGGCTCTGCCTGGCGATAGGCAGTAACATGCAATGACTGCTTTTCATTATGCCAAGGATCCGCGTATGCTGCGGTTAAATGCTGACTTAATTAAGACAAAAA
The DNA here is from genome assembly GCA_001015075.1 of Cirrula hians. NCBI lineage: Eukaryota > Metazoa > Arthropoda > Insecta > Diptera > Ephydridae > Cirrula > Cirrula hians. Next base: position 7,690 of record JXOS01149502.1, read on the forward strand.
CACTAATTTTCTAGCTGCCAGAATTAGTCAGTAGGTAAGCGGCTCTCATTATCCTTATTTATTTGAGTAGTGTTCAAGCTCTATAATGGCAAGTGCAATGACGCCATATTTATTCGTATTTCATGCAAATAGCAGCTTTGGTGGTACAGTATTTCGGGACGAAAGTTTTCCTTGGGCATCTCATGGGGTGAGTAAATTATTCAATTACAACATACCAATAATCTCACTCGTCACCACACCAAAATAAAAAAGTCTCATTGAATAAAATTATTTACTCTGGGCAATCTAGTCTTTTTCTTTACTTAATGTTGTCACCGAATACTGTATCTTAACTTTAATATATAAGACGTCACCTCGTTGGACTCTTACTTTTTGCTACAGTGTTTTACTCCACAGTTAGTAAATTACCTTAAGTGTCTTGCATATGTAAATTTACCATACTCAACCCACATTCGAACAAATGGACCATGAACAGCCAAAAACATGATTCGATTTTAACTTCTCTGAACCAGTCTATTCCTATTTTGTTAGATTCTAAATTTTTCGAATACCATAAGTAATTTAAAATTATATTTTGATTTATGTGCTAAGTCATTCTTATTTAGAAATTGTGGCAGTATCAATTGTATAAATTTTATTAATAGAAACAATGAAAGCGCATTCATTCGATATTATAACTGGAATCAGTTAGACAGAAAGAGTGAAGGAAGTGGATTATAAATTAAAGTAAAGTGTAAATTTGCTTTCATTTCTAAAATAAAAAAGTAACTAACATCTTCACAGTGAGGAGAAGCAATTGCAATTGGATGAATGCTGAAGATATAAATATGTGTAAAGAAATATATAAAAACAGTAAAAAAGATGGAAACGTTAACCAACTAAACTAACAAAATCTGTTTATAGTAAATTAAGAAATATATGAAACAAAAAAATTTTTTATATGAGGAAGGTAAATACTATAAGCAGGAATGCTTGTTAGCGCAGCATGATAGGACAAAAAAATGGCAAATTATTAGTCAAATAAACGGAGGAAGAGTTATCAATACTGATTGGCAAACTTGTATATATATTAAAGATATTAATGAAGAATATTTTGCCAACAAATTTGCTGACAATTTTGATTAAGAGGCAATTAAATCTATTCATTTGGGTGCATATAATGGTTTTCAACCGACTACAATCAATAGCATTAGCAATTTTATTTTTAACAACGAAATCACAAACAAAGATATCTAAGTATTATGAAAAATATAAAAACAAATAAAGGTGCTTGATCAGACAATATAAGATCAATGCACCTCAAAATAATACTTGTTTTCTTGCTCATACCATCACTCGATTCATAAATCTGTGCATGCAACAAAGCAAGAATGCTAATATGTTCAAATCTTTGTTAATATTCAATAATTTATAAACGGCACCAGCTTCTAGAACGGCAAAGGTGTCAAATGTAACAGAATCAGTTGGAATTCGTTGAAATTGCCTGAATATATTGATAAATTATGTGTCAAATCGTAAATGTGAACTGAATGGTAGTTACGGCAACGAAAAAACTGTCCAATATGGGGTTCCCCATTAAAAAATGATAATATTGACACAAATGACACTGTAATAGTCATGTCATACAATAATATTGAGAAAGCCTTTTAATGCAAAAGCAATTGGATGTTGTCAGTTTGTGGGGCCATGATAATGGTATCATCCAAGTTGATGCACACAAATCTGACTCATTTGGGTAATGCAAAGCATCTTAAAATGGTTTATCGTAGCTTTTATCCGCTTGGGCTCAGTTGGATTGTTGGATTGTTAAATCGAGAAATTGCAGACTTTCAAATACTTTTGGACTTATTGTTGATCCGCACGTTAAACGGCAAAAACACATTGACAATATCCAAAATAAATTTAGAAGTGCTTCTTTTGTGTTACGGCATCCAAAATTTATCAGTGCAGTTGAAGTAATTAAGTTGGTTTACCATTCTCTGGTACAAACCAACCTACGCTTCGTCATTACTGCATGGGGTACCTCACCACAGTGCAGTAGATTGCGAAGATGCGAGGAGTTAATTTTAAAGCCAATTTCAAGAAACACCTACCGCAAGTACGAAGGTAGTGACAACAAATAAAAGAAAAAAATTTTTTTTAATAATGTAGTGAATTGTAGTATAATAAATTGTAAAATATCTTTAAATCATGCAAATTCCTTTTTATTTATGATTTTGCTCTTGTTTGCTAGATTAAGCTACTGTAATTCTTTCAATTGTATTTTAATCAGTATTGGGTACACCCCTGTGTTCTTTCGAAATTTAACGATAATTTTAAATAAGCCACGTCAAATACACAGTATTACACCGTTTTTTAACTGAAATTCATATAATATGCACTGTGAATTCGCTGAAGTCAAAAATGCTGGCATATCAGAGAAACATGATACGTGTGAATATGATGTTGATATGCAACTTCGGTACTAAGTATTAAAAGACCAGAACTAAAAAATTGTTTGCTTATATAATTTAACAACGAAAATTTGATAAAACAAAGAATTTGAATTTTTCAACCAAGACCCAAAACACTAGCATAACACGTTGTTCAGCTCTAAGGTTATAAACTTTAATCAATTGACTTAATGCTAATAGTGATATTTATAGCTTAAATATGTCACCTAAGAATAATGTGTGAAATACATAAATGCAATAATATTGATAACTAAAAGTCTTAATAATCAATTCAATAATTAATTCACATGCGAAAGGTTCATGCAATTACAAAGTTTCGCTGATGTGCCGTCTGCTATTGGTATTGTCAATATGTGTGTGTGCAAAGTGATTGATTGGTTGCTTTTTGTTTTGCTGGTACATCGCCGAAATACATACTTGCGATCTTAAGACAAATTTGGGTAAAATATTGAATTTTTCGATCACTGTATTGTTTCATTGAGAGGTAATGTAATAATGTGATATAGGTTGCATGACTCATGTGATAGAATTGCGATACGGATATTGATTATTATGTTTGAATATGTGTTCAAAATATGTGTTCGAATATGTTTTCGAAAATTTTCGTCTAATTCTGGCAGGTTTAAGATAGATATTTGATATAAATTTTAATTTTGCCAGTTTAATGGTTTCTGCATATTCGGTCAGATTGATTGTGCGCAAATCGATGTTATAGTTTATTTGACTAATATACTGTTGATCTCGAATGATATCTTCAATGTTATTGATTTTATTTGAATTTCTATTTATATACTTTCCAATTTTGCTGCACATGGATATGATCTGTAACATTTTTGATTCTTTGCGGTAATTTGTGATTAAGTATTGCTTGATTGTTAGTGGCAAAGTTTTAGTTTTTTTTTTCGTTCTCCTCTATATTTCTTATATTAACGTTTAGCTCTTGAGTGTCATTCGCGTCCATGTTGCCTCTAGTTAATCTCACTATTGTACCAAGTCTATATGCAAGTCCTCTTCCTTGTCTTTTTTGGGAAATAGCTATTGATACCTTCGTCAATTTTAGTTTTGTCAGGGTTCATGTTTCACTAATTCTTCTAGGGTCGTGTGAATATTTAATATGTTTTTCCAATAAGTAACTTGATTTATGAGTTGCATTAGGTTTTTGTATTTTACAATTTTTTTTCCTGGACCCAGTTGCATCTAAATCAGCTAAGCTGCTGATAAGTACGGTATTTCGAAAAAGGGTTTTTTTAATTATTGTTATAATCGAGTAGTGATTTTATTCCATTTACTTACTATGTTTTCTGAATACCGTATCATTAATATCGACATGTACTGGTTCTTGTCTATTTACATTAATTTTTTCTATAGTCTCTATGTCATTTTCTATTTTTTGTTTTATAGAGGAGTAGATGTTTTGTTGAAATCCACAATAAACATTGAGAACAATATTAAGTTTTTTGAGGAACTCGAGTTTTAAACTTTTTCAAATTGCTATGTCCGACCATGGCAGAGTTCGAGAAGGGTATGCTTGGTAAATTGGTGGATTGAGTTATTGTGTGCTATTAGGGTTTCAGATAAGATTTCGTCGTGATTTACATCTAGTTTGCTTTTATTTCCTTAGGTAGTATATGGTGGTATATTTCCGTTAGTGTTGAATGCAATCTTTCTACAGCCACATTCCTTGTAGTTTGTTGGAACGAGGTTCAGCGTCTTTCGGGATTAAATTATTTGCAGAAGAAATCATACATGAAAATTCGACATATTGGTCGTAGACCAAGTGGTGGTTACTATTTTCGTGGTAAGTTTTAGTAAGTTTTTCTTGTGCATTCACTATAAATGATGGAGATATTATTGAGAGAATATATTTTTTGATTATGACTGTTATTCCGGATTTGGTAAATGTTGTTTCTTTATGTGTCTTTGTTCTTGTTTAGTGGTACTTCCGATATGGGAATGCAATTATCGAGATTGGATTCATCGGAAGAGTGGATTATCGCCCAGAGCATCAGCATTACTGTTTCTTTGTTTTGTATATAATGTCGTTACATATTCTTCGAATTAAATTGCCATCCAATTATTTTTGTGTTTGGCTCATTTAGGCTAATAAGGCATGTTCACGGTCAATAGTCCGTAACACCAGTGAACTTACACCCTTATTAATAGTCCCAGAAGTACTTTGACACCCACACAATGGCTAGCAACTCTTTCTCTATTTTTGAGTAGCTTGTTCGGAGTTACATTGAGTCCTAGTTGCGAAGCAAAAAGATTTATCACACACTATTGTGCTTTGGAACGGATTGCTGGCATGTGAGTACAAAGGGTTTCTCGAAGTGGATATATATGAAAGGATGGGGTCGCTTTCTAAGAGGTCTTTACAACGTTCTAATGCCTTTATATAACTTTATGTAAATTGTTTACTTTTCCCTTTCTTCAAACATTGCATCATTGGTTTGACTATGTCAGCGAAACCTTTAATAAACTTAATATAGTATTCTCCAATGTTTAGCAAATATTTTTCGATTGATGTGGAGTATATAATTAATTCAATGAGATGTACGAGACAGATTTTTGCTACGACGTCTTTTAGGCCAAAAGCCATTACGCGTTGGAATGTACAGGGACAGTTTTTCAACCCGAAACAAGTGCTTTTATTCATAATGTCCGCCTTCAACTTTGGATGTCGTTTTCCCTACGTCTCTTGGGGCCATCTCTATCTGATGCAACCCGATGGCTACGTTGAGTATTGTAAAACAGATACTTTTTCCTAACTCATCAAGAATTTCTTTGATGTTCGGAATCATGAAGCGATCTGAAATTGCTTTGTCTTTGAGTTCTCTATATTTTATGACTAGCTTCATCTCTTTCTGATAGAAACCGATGGCTACGTCGAGGACTGTAAAACTGATACTTTTTCCTAACTCATCAAGAATATCTGTGATGTTGCGAATCAGGAAGCGTTCTGAAATTGGTTTCTCTTTTAGTTGTCTTTATTTTATGACTAGCCTCCATTTTTGTTTACGATCCATAGAAGTGAGGTCTAAGGGGAATAGCTTTTTTGAATAATCCTTTGTTTTGACATTTTCTGTATTCATTCATGGACTACGTTTTTGTGAATGTACGGATACCTTTATCATAAAGTGTGGATTGAAATTTCATCAGTTGTAACTACCTTGTCTTCGATTTTGATGTTGATGGTCTGATTGTCATTTTCTATGAAGAATATAGCGTTGTATTCTACAGAGAGTTTGAAAAGTGCTTTCTTTTCTTCAGCAATCAGGTGCTTTCCACCTATCATGTTTTCATATTGTTTTTGAATTCCTGGTTCTGGAGGTTATATTATGAATAGGTATGTATTCTAAATATTTTGATGGTTCAATATATGTTAGATTAATGAATGATGATGACGCCTCAGTGTCTATTCAAAAATAACCTGTAGGTCTTTTGAGGCAAGTATTCCAAAACTTATGTATATTTGACGTTAAATTCTGTGAGAGCCGAATGTTTTATTGTTCATGGTATGGTGAGTTCTTGAGGATAACCTAGAGGTTCCCGATGAAATGTCCATTTGTTCAGGTTTTGGGTATGTAATTGATCTTTGATCTTGATTGAATGGGTTTGGTTTGCCGTTTAAGTTGTTATTATGAAACTATGTTTGCTATAACGGTTTGGTATTGCTGAATGTTGGGCCATTGGTGTGTTGGTCAGATTCTTTGTCCAATAAGCTGTGTTTAGCGTTTAATACATTTTTGGATACGGATTTGTTTCTCTTTGAAACAATAAGCTTACGCATTTATTATGCTGTTCGGTCACACTACCCTATAATTGATCCTAAAGGTTCTTTCTACTAAGATTGAGTTCAGAAACATCGGCGTGAATAGTTCTGTTTTAGATAAATGACTTATTTATCACTTACACAAAGTAGCAGGTTATAGTTTAAAGCAGATAGGGGTCCCATGATTTCGTTAAAAGTCCAATTTCCATGTTCCCATTCTGTCTTATGTAGGGAAAATTAATGTAGTTTCTGTTGTCTTAGCTGCGTAATGATGTATGAGGTTGTTTTTTATCTCATCCCGATGTAGTTTTGTACCTTAATAAAATTTTTGCCATACGGTTTGCCTTCGATTCCTCCAACAATTGCAATATATCTTCTACATTATTTATAGATTCATGTAATGCTATTGGGTTTCCAGATCTTTTATTGTGTCTGGGATTCTTAAGTTCTTGTGCTAGGTCATCGCCGTGGGACTTGAGCTTGCTTATCCTGGATTCTGCCCGCATAAGATACTCATGTCGAATTCTATATCACTTTCTCTTAGGCTTCCTGAGATAGAGGTGAGACTTCCATGCTTCCGAGTTAACGGAATATATATATATATAAATATATATGTATTTATTTAATTTTTTAGATTTCAACAGATCAAAACCAATATTGACTTCCACGTATCCAAGAAGCAGTATTTCCATATTTCCTGGTGATTTGATGACCCAAGTTATGATTTTAATGTTGGTTTTTTTTTCACGTCCAAGTAATGGTTTAAAACCCGAAAGTCGGATATATGGGCTGCAGATTCTATCCAGACCCATGTAAATGTATGCCAGGGTTTTTTTTGTTGATTTAACACTGATAAACCGTTAATCTAAATTTCACTCGGTTGTTCGCCGCACCCGACCAAAAATGTATTTCATTTCATAAAAATGTATTTATATATATTCTCCTACTTTTAAACGGAGTACCGACTGCGCCAGATATGTTATGGCATCAATCTAGATACAAAGAAATAAGCATGACACGTTATTTAGCTCTAACGTTACAAACTTTATTCAAATGACTTAAGGCTTACAGAAGTATTTATAGCTTAAATATGTGACCTAAGCATAAAGTGCGAAATACATAAATGCAATAATAATAATAATTAAAAGTGTTAATAAGCAATTACAATTGCGGTTTGTGGAGGATGAGCCGTATGCGCCGACAATTATTGGTGTTGCAGTTTACCAGGCACTGCTGAATATGTTGTTGGGGGTGTTGTTGTTAAGGGAGGGATATAACGCGCAATCTACCCGATTAAAATCAACTGCGATGCATTTCGGTTTTCCAGTAGGAAATCCATCGTTAGCATAAAGCGTGATAAGCCTAGGTTACTTTAAGTTTAAAATGATAATTTAAGTCAGTTTGAAGATAAACTTTAGACGGAAATGTCCTAAATTATAAAAAAAAAATATATGTTTTTGTTTTAACTAATAAATAATATATTTATTTAACTAGCTCCCGAGCAGCGACCGGTCTACGCAATATTCCTTGTAAATCAATTACTGTCATGCCAAAACAATGACTGGCCAACGACAAAGAAATAATTTAATTACCACGTCGTAATGAAAAAACAGAATATAGAGAAATTTATGTACATCAAAGAATGAAGAAAATGTATTAAAATAAAGAGTTATATAATGTTTACATCAAAATTTTCAATACTATGATTCATATTTATCGTATATTTATCCATTATATTAAATATTTACGACAAACAAAAAACAAAAACAAAAAAATGCAGGCCCAATAAACTCATAAGGCCACCGGTACTTACCAATAATGATTCTATACTTCCACTGACATCTAATGTAACCCAAGACAGTTACGGCTTTAACATCGAACAGCTCACGGTTATGGTGTCAGGAATAGTTACTGATAACCTATGCAAGAGTGCATTTCCGTCTACAAGTTCCTTAAAATTAGCCTACGACCACAGATATATAGGGAAAAAGGCCTTGATTCATTCATTAGAGGACTAAACGGAGATTAAAGTAGACTCCTAGCGATGAAGGAACCAGAAAACTTGCATCGGGCATTTCCCTTGTACCTTAGACTAGACGAAATTACGCCATTACAAACAAGGTAGAACTAATTAAGGGATAAGATCGATGATGTAACTCCACCAATACTTCCTATGAAAAATTTCCCCAATAAATAATCTGTTTATCCGCAACAACCACTATATGCAACAACCACGCGCAGATTTTTAAAACCCTCTTATGCATTTTAAGAACCCTCAATTACGGTAATGAAATGGAAAAAAATTAAGAAACACTACATCCTAAATCCGGAAACTATGTATGTTTGTAGAACTGTCCAATCAAAAAGAATCCATTACATGAATAAACGTAACAGAAACTTCCATTTACATGAGTAGNCCAATCAAAAAGAATCCATTACATGAATAAACGTAACAGAAACTTCCATTTACATGAGTAGCACCCATGCTACAACAAACTGGTTCCCGAAATAAAATAGACGTTAATACAGGTGGTAAGGAATTCCTTAAAAAGCATAAGGGGAACTCACAAGCAAATACGAGCACAGGTTAAATGAATTCCTAGAAGACATTGTCACCAAAAGAAAACAGTGATTTTCAGAAAATATGGAAGTCACTAATAATATTAATTTTTTAGATTAAACAAATCTTCTTTACCTTATGTCGAAGTGGTGGAGAATAGTGGAAAAATCTCAAAAATATTCATTGAATCAGCAAACAGAAATTATATTCAACCAAGAAACCAAATCCAAAAAAATCAACCATTTCATTTAAAAAAATTAACCAAAGCATTTAAATTTTATGCAAAAGAGAAGAAGACTAGTTTAGTTTTAATTTTAAGTTGAAATTTGAATATTCAAATAAGTATATTTATTATTTTAACTAAATCACTTATTCCTACACAGCCGTATAAAAGTCTTCTTTAACGCGCCTAACATTACGCGAAATATTCACAGAACGTAACCACCTTGTTATATAAGACTTTCGGTATCTGATCCTGCACTATTTTTAAGTTTTCTTTGAATTTTTCAAAAATTTTTAGCTATCAATTACAAAAATGAATTGTCTCTGAACAGATTTACAAAATTCATTTCATACTTTGGACATCTTCACAACATTACCATGAATTTATCTAGAAAGATTAATTGGAGCCCAATACTTTCGGTAAAGTCTGGATCTGGGTTAAAAATATAATGAGGTAAAGAAAGGGACAAAGGTATAAAAAATAAAATCATTAAATTCTTCCTCTTACTCTCTTTAACAACGGTCGATGCAATTTTTGGAAATGATAGTTTGAAATCCCAATCTGTAGGCACCCAGCGCAAAAGGAAAACTGAATGATAATCAATAATCTCATTTCACTTAAAGACAAGGTTGAAAAACAAATCAACGAGCTTCTAAAAGATGGCATTTTACAGCCATCTTGATTACTGTGCAACTCAACAGTGTGGGTTCAAAACAGAAAATAGGATGCATCTCTCGGAAAGAAACCCCAAAGTATTATCGAAATTATGAAAGTACCATAGTAGTTGCCGATAGGTACCCAATTCCATAAATAGAATCGTTTCGAATCTGGGAAAAAAGGTCATAGATCTCAAAAGTAAATTCCATCAAATTCTTTTGATATAATCCGATACAGAGCATTCGGCCTTCTCCATAAACAATGGGAAATTTTAATTAATACTTCTCTCTGAAAAAGGCTCCTTCAATTCCTCCTCCGAGAGAACATTTGCATATTTGAGATGCTATGTATATATCGATTAAGTAGTCATCTGTGGACAAGATGAAACACACCAAGGACATAAATATAAAGTATTTGATGCACTAGAAAAATCCACTGTGAAATGGGAAGTTGATAAGTGCGAACTTCTTAAAACCGTGCTAGAATTCTAGGTCTTATTATTTCTGACAAGGGTATTAAAACAAACCCCATGAAAGTAAAACATATAGGAAATTTACCTTCGCCTATATAACACTTAAACAACTTTGAAACCTCTTAGGACTTTCACGATTCTAAAGACGTTTTATCAATGACTCACGTTTTAAGAGAGGAAGACGGTTTTTCCAAAACCCAGACCAAACAGAAAATAAATGAATTCACCGATGAAGCAATAGAAACCTGAAACAATACACTTTAAGCCCAATAAAGCACGTTTTACCCAAACATTTATGAAACGCTTAACTACAGAAACAGAAAGAGAAGAGCTTATCCTTAAAGAACACAATCGATCATAAAAAAAGTGCAACAGAAAATAAATAACAACTCATTGAACAATACTTTTTTCCTAAAATGAAAAATGAAATAAAAAATTT
>JXOS01149887.1:0-11585 GCA_001015075.1 Cirrula hians
CTCATGATAAATAAGGAATTTTAAAAATGTAATTTACATTATGAAATAGAAACATACGAATTTAAATAAAGCTTGCATGGGAGTGTTTGTTATCCTCAATATGTAATCGACGGAAACATATTTTTAAAATTGACAACGAGAATAAATTCTTAAAGCTGCGCAGTACGTTTGTAGCTGACGGCAATTTGAAAGATAAACTCAAATATTAGGATTTCAACTCTTAAAGTCGTACAAGTTTATGAAGCAATGCATATGAATAACATGCATATGGTTCAAATTCCGTTCAAATACAGAACTTTCGTTTCATCACGTATTATACGAATCCAAAAAGGGTGGATAGATTTGCATTCGCAGCAGTATTATAAAAAATTTACTTCTCCGGTAATTGCTAATATGCCAGCATTTTATTTTCAAAATTCGTCTTTAAAGCAATACACATAACATTTTACCTAAGGTAATCGAACGAGACATCCCTTACACAGACTGACCGAAATAATTAAAAGATATTCTACATAAGGATCATAATCGTTATCTACCGTACATGATGAAAAGGTATAACAAAAATATAAACATTTGTTACTCAATATAGAAAGCGACCAAAAAAACAGATGATCTTACAAACAGCCTCCTAAACAGGAAGTGATCCAAATCATTGTTAAGGAGTTTTAACAGGAATTCAAAATAGTATACAACAATTGTAATGAAGAAATCAATTAATGCCATCCGCCATACCTGAAAAAAAAAATCTTCATAATCTCCTATTTAATTGAAGTTAAGCCATTCAATTTATTTACATTTATTTACTATTTCAATTGAAATATAACGGAAAATCGGGTTCGGCAGGGACATATATCTATCGAGCAGATCCACCAACTTGTTGGCACATTGTCATAGAGGCGCAATTTGGCACGAACCTTACTTGGCATGAACCTTACTTCAGCTTCATAGTCGCCTCATTTGAAAAACCAACAATTTTTCAAATGGAAATGTATAAAAATATACTGATGCACACATATGGTTCTGAAGATTGACTGCTAATTCAAATATAGAAATACTCATCAGTTAAATATTTTTGCATGTTTATAATCTTAAGTCCATAGTGAATTTAAAGTAACAAGTCAATCGCTTACAAAGGTCTTATTGAAAACCACCAATTGGCTAATGGGATGCTGCACTCATGACAAACACAAAAGAGATATTCGAATAATATGAATGGATCATATATAACCTTTGTCGGTTCCAACATAAAATGTTTAATAATTGAGATGGACTGATGTGGCGTTAGCGACACATTATCAGTACCACTTTTGCCAAACGATGAGACCCCTATGTAAATTTTACTTAGAGATTTTTAAAAAAATTTGTTAAAATTTTAATAGATATTATTAGTAATGCATCTAATAATGATTTTTTTGCTGAATAATTTATCACAAAGGAAATGTTATCCAATATTTAAACAAATGAAAATATATTTAATTGCAAAATTCTTCAATAGAAAATCAACACTATATCACAACCTTTCGCCGCATGCAAAATTATAAAAATTCATTAACCATATAAATCTTCTCAATGTTTCTGTTCGCCCATTCAATAGCAGATACATTGTCATCATCCGGCCATGCACTCAAGCTATGTTTTAAATAATGAGAAGGAGGTCAGTGTTTAGTGACATTGATATTGCATATTTTCGTGGATGTTGTGTTCACAGTGAAAATTGTGAAATTTTGTTTACACACAAAAATATACACATTTGGAATGGTTGTTTTCAATCGTATTTTTTTATTTTATGTAAATATTGGATAATTAAGTTATTTAATAAGTAAATGAAATTAAATGACAAAATTGTGTAAGCCTTGTTACAAATCTACTTAGCTACTTATCTGATAAAACCTCCTCCCACAGTTCCTTTTTCTTACAGTTTTATATCGATTAAAGCTGTTAACGAGCATTCTTCTCTTCTGGGAAATTAAATACTATGTTAATTGTTTTAAATGTTCTGGATAGTTATTTGCAGTTATAATAAAAATAAGGAAAACAAGCCCGAAAACATCATCAGCCATCGTTAAGTTACAAAATCGGTAATTCTTAATTTTTCAAACCATACTTTTTTGTTTTATTTACTTTTTCTATTTTCAACTAAATTGAAATGTATATGACATAAAATAGATTATAATGTCATAAAAAAAAGTTAAATGTCGGTTGTCTCGGAAATATGGAACGGCTATTTCATATCTTCAATTAAATTTGTGGAAATTAAGGAGACGCCCGAAATATTCAACCGATTATACATTTTCAAACAAATCATTCGGAAAATTCGGTCCATGTGGATCAAGGGAGGCTTTAAGATAATATATATTTTTACTTGACACATTCATAAAATTCCATTTGATAAATAAGCTCTTAATTTAATTGTTGATGATTGGTGCCAGTTAAAACACCATTTCCTCATTTTACTATTAAGTAGTATCAGATTTAAACGAAATGATTTTGTTGAAATTTGATTCAGTTAACACTTTTATAATAAACCTATGATACTCGTTATAAAAAACCGATCAAGAAAAATCAGTCATTCATTTTACAAAGGAATCAAAATACTACATAGATACAAAATTTCTATAACTGATAACACAAGTGGTATACACATTTAAGCAAAATCGGGGATATGAAAATGAGAGTTACCCGAAATTATAGACTGATTTCGATCATATTTAGCTACCCTAAATACGGGCTAATACCAAATTTCAGTAGCAAGCGATGAAACACGTGGCTTTTCTTGAAATCAGGAGTAAACGTCCAATGCCAGGAATACACATCGATTATGGCCACTACCCAAAAATACGTCCATACTAAATTTCATTACAATGCGATGAAACACTTGGCTTTTGAGCTTATTTCCTTGAAATTGGACGCAAATGTCGTAATATAAACAGATGTTATATAATTTTGCTCAAATTTTTCAATGTTATGGCAATAACCCAAAAATGAATCCGATACAAATGTCTGTAGATTTTGATGAATCACCTGAAATGAAGTAAACGTTCTGTAGGTGGTACACGAAGTTATGGACTGATTTTAGCCGCTCACAAACTTTACTTTATATTTTAAAAAATATCTTCAGAAACCAAAATTCATCAATCTATCTAAAAAACTACTCGAAGTGGTAAGGTCAAAAGAGACGGACATCCCTCAGTTAATATGGCTTTGTTATTCTACGTGTATATCTCCAAGAAACATATACTAAGATCGGATTATCTGGTGTACAGGAGGTACCTCTGAATTTCTTCCAATCTTGTTCATTTTTGGAAGACTTATTTAATTTATTGCTGTTCATTCAATTCAGAAATTTTATAAAATTTAAATGATAACTGTGGGAAATTCCACACATAACGTCCATTGGGACCATATGGAAGTACCTCTGATTTTTATTCAATCACACACGAATGTGTGCCGCATTTCGTAAGTATAGCTCAATTCATTCTTTCTAGTTTTTGAATATGGACGGACATGGCTATATCAATTCCTGTGGCGAGGCTGATCATATCGATCTATTTTTGAGAGGTTTCCGATACCTCATTCTGAATGTTACAAATGTATCGTCACAAATAATAAACCCTTTGGCAATTTTGTTGTGGTCGTGTATAAAAACGCAACGACCAACATTTACGATATGTATGAATATCATCAGGTAAAATTTTTAGGAACAATGCTTGGAGGATATATCACTGGAAGGACTTTAGTCCATTAGTCTACTCTGCTATGCTTCCTATCAAAGTGAATACTGTGGGCTCCTTTGGATTCCTGACTTTTAGGTGGTCTTTCGCTGAAAATGTTTTAGTGGAGGAGTCCGCTTTTCCATTGCGATAACTATAGGCTCCAGCTAGATGTGGCTGGTGGTAGAATACTTCATTTATTGGGTTGTTCGAAAAGAAATTAGCGTTTTCACGTTTTGAATGACTTCTGCCAACTTCTTCTGATTTAAAATTTTTTTGTTGAAAATTTACGAGATTTTTTGCATTTTTATTTCCGTATTGGATCGTAATGTTAGTGTGCGTGAGATGGGAGAGAAGCTTATTACGCCAAAATGAACCGTTAATGGGCTGATATTCACGAGCTATCAGTTTGCTTGGATTGGTAGGGTATGGTATATTCTAAACTGGTTCCAACCAAACTATTAATTCATATGTCAACATCTGGGCAAATCGAAGAAAAAAATGAAAGAAAAACGACTAGAAAGGTAAAATTTTTCATCCTGTCAACACTACACCACTCACCAAAAATATTGGAGCTTAGTTGGGGAGGTGATGGTTCAACCACTATAAAGCCCCTCACATGGCAACATCAGATTACCATTATTTCAATTTTTGCAGAACTCTTTGCAAAGAAGAGACTATATATTTGCACTTGGCTTAGTGTTTTTCCATACTTCAATCACAACCGGCTTAATAATATAGAAGATAACTTCTACATATAAATTTTGAATCTCGACACAATTTAGACAAATGGAAGATAAGCAAAGTATGAATATATTTGTTATGGGCCAGTAAATATTATGCGGTAAGCAAAAGAAAATTAAACAAAAAACATATAAAAACAAGTACCGTTAACTGGGAAAAAAATATCAAATACCATCAAATAGTATATTGAACCATATGGTTTAAAAATTACAGATATATCAGAGAATAGAATGCGATTATTATCGTTGCACTTGAACTTGTATACGGCAAAAATAATTATCCTTCAGGAAATCACGGATGTAGAAGCTGTGTTGACATATTTACAAATGTTTTTGAAAGAAAATGGCAACTTAAATATTATGAATCTAGACAAGGTAAACGTAACGGATGCGTTGGAAAAAGCTGAGTACAAACAGAGAATGTTTTTTTTTGCCAAATAAAGAATTTTTTTTTTTTTTATACATTTTCTTCAAATCTACAAAAGTTGTTTTACTCAAAATGCTCTATCCAACAAACGAATCGTCTAACACCTGTCAAATTTGCACAAGACCGTTGTGAATGTTAGGGTTAAATAAAAAGCATATGCATTTATGTACTAGTAGCGCCATCTGTGTATTAGGCTTAGAACATTTCAGGCCAGCTGTTATAGGATTGTTCTCAGGAGTACGAAATGAAAAATGTTAACGAAAACAAAGCTCAACTAACACAATGTTCAATAAATTTGATTGTATTTTCATAAACATCTGCCATTAATTTAATGGAAACAACATAGATTAAACCGAGGAATCGATATCCTTGGCTATTCAATGAAATAATGAAGTATTAGAGCGTGAAAAAAAAACATTCACGAAAATATCACCCATAATTTCAATGCCAGCGATGAGTACGTAGCAAACTGCTTTCTACTGGACTTCCAAAAAATGTGCTTTACATTGAACATAACTTCTGAAACGGAATGATTAAGGAGAATAAAAAGCAAATAATACAGCAGTCTTGATAGATAAACCAGAATACGTCACTGATTTAATATATATTTTAAAACAACTCACTAAACGTTATTAAAAATTAATAGACAAAGTTGAACAAATTGGTGTATAGAGAGGCTGTTACAAATGGTTGGAAACGAGAAAGAAAAAAACAGTACTATATGAACTTCCACGCTTTTAAACTAATAAACTACTTATCCTCAAAGGAATAAACTAATAACATAGTTATTCTCAAGCTAACAGTAGTTGCGTTCATGACTCAATTAGATAATCAATCGGAATGTGCAGACTTACGGCATTGTGGTTATCAAAACATAAATTTGCGTTTACAATTCAGATCTAACTTCTCTTTCTCTCTTTAATTCTATTACGACGGCGATTATTAGTTATACAAGGAAAATATTAATTTTGTAATGTTAATATATAAAAATCATAGGCAAATAATGTATTGGTTTAATGTCGATAAAAATGCAATTCATATTGTTTATTTAATTCGTTTCCTTTTTTAATGGGGGTCCAGTATTTCGAACTCCCATCGGTGGTCATTTTCAGGCAGGAAATTATTGTATGGCTGAGAACATTGGAATTTTGTTAATAAAATTATAATAATACTCACAGCTAATTTGTATATGACAACATTTTATTAAACATAAATGGACTCTAAAACTTAAAAAGTTAAACATTAAAAACATTATTTGTATATGCCAACACTTCACTCCATACAAAATAAACCAAGAGCTTAATATTATATCTAGTAATCCAAACAAACATGACCTAAGCAAATGAAATAAACAAGCAATAGCAACCAACTTTACAAAACTTCGACAAATATTAGGTAGGGACAGTATGGATATGCTCGATATGAGCCACGAACAATAATGCGATAATCAAAAGAAAATTAAACAAAAATCACATTAGGAATAATACCGTAAACTGGAAAAAGAATATCAAATTAATACCACCATTCAGTTAAACTGAGAGTGGTTTAAAAATTTCAAAAGGTCAATATACCAGAGAATAGAATGTGGTTATTAGCATTAGGCCTGAACTTAGTGTATACAAAAAAAATGAGTTTCTTCCCTTCAAGATAGCTTTATTACAAACAATGTCTCTCAAAAATGAGCAGAACATAGATAGAACACTCTTTGCCAAACTAATGGAGGATTATATAAAAAATAAGTTTCAATTAAGTACCGAGCACAAATAAACATTTAACATAGTGAACGAAAATATTTTTTAAAGGCAGTAGTAACATCTACATTATGACCGCAGATAAAGAGAACAGGATGGTAGCGTTGGAGAAAGTGGAGTACAAATATGAAAATGTACAAACGAGTCAACATCAGAATGACATACAATGTGCTAAAATGAGATCCAACATCAATTCTTCAAGTTAAAAAAAATAGATTGGCTGAAAAACTATATGACAACAACATCATGATATCACATAACGCTTTGGCGCCACGGAGCTATGGTTTACCTCAGAAACACAAAAGGGTTATTCCAAAAAGAGAAGTTTGGTCTTCCATTAACAAACCATATTATGGTCTTTGTAAATAGTTTATTTACTCACAATATAACGATAATAATGCCATAGAGTTTAAAACAAGTCTGGATAAGACATCACTTTTTGACGTTAGTAATTTATGACATGGTTTCACTGTTTCCAAACATATGTGTGTAGGTGGTATGGGTATGTGTGTAGGTGGTATGGGTATGTGTAGGTGGCTTATGATCATTCGAACGAATTGAAATGAAATAAAAGAACACACGAACTTTATTTATATCTATGTATAATAGAATGTGAGGACATCAATTTTCTTTTGCGAAGGAAGACAATATTGACGAAACATTGTAAACACTAAATTATGAAATTAATGTAATCAAATTTACAAAATTCGAGGAGGTTAATGAATACTTAAACGCATTCGTAATAAGGGGCAATAATGAGGTAAAAGTAAATATTAAAAGGGAGATTAATTAACTATTATCGCAAACATTAAAATAACATTATCCTGATCCCAGCACAACATTTTATTAATTGGATTTAAACACTTAGCGACAAAACATTCCATACAGTACAAAAATTTCATTAAAATTTTAATATGAAATTTCTATAAATAAGATACGAATAATAGAAAAATAGAGAGTAAAGCATAGAAAAGATCCACACGGGTACGTGGGTTCTCCACACCAGGGATGCAGTTAACGATTGCAATCAAATAGACATTGGCAATTTAAAGTAAATTAACAACAAGAAAGACAGTTACAGTCATGTCGCTTCTTAATTGGTAAGAACAAAGAAGGCCCAATATGAATAATCTACTACATTTGAAATTAAAAGGTGTTCCCAAAGAACTTCAGATTTTCATCAAATCATGTCCATATTCGGTACTGAAAATGATCTTAAAACCCCCCTTTGCAGACCACATAGGTGTATTGTACTATTTGATACACACATTGGCCATAATTATGTTCACGCAATGATCAAATTTCGTTGTAATTCATAAATATTTCTGGCCAAATTTTCTGACCACTGGGGAGCATTGATGGTTCTTCATATTTTCATCCGATGCTTACCACATTAACCATTTGTGTCCACTCCATAATGGCATTTTTTTAAATTTAATTGATTTTAAGTGAATTAATTAATGAGACTAATTTTCTATTACCCCCTTTATTGGGACCACATATTCAGATGCTATGACAACCCAACTCATTACGGAATTTCATTGTGAAACATCAAATCATACGGCTGCAGTAGCCATAAGGTCAAATTTTGAAAAAATTGGTTTCCGATTTTGCTGGTACTCAAAATATTGATCGCATCTAAACGAAATTCAAACTTCGATTTAAATTTTTTCATTTAGTGTGTTAGTAAGAAAGTCTCAGTTGGCTTAGACTGAGATACACGTTGTTTCTAAATTTTTCAGAACAGTCGCAAAAATAAATGGTTCTGCTGGAAACACAAAATAAATTTGTTTCTTTATCAATCCGATTTTTGTTACACACATCGGTAATATTAACGTTATTATTTTAATAAAAATCCTTGCTTAATTTTTACAAGTCCCTTTGTTGGGCCATATGGGTGTATTCCAGGTACCTCTGATTTTCTTCCAATCATTCCCAGTTTTTCTAAACACATTGATCATTTCTCTGCCCACTCAATAATAAAATTTCGGAGAATTGAAATAATGTTTGATGATAATTTAAGACCGCACAGATGTTTTAGAGGTACTTCTGGTTTTTTTGCATATCATGTATATTGATGATATTTATCATCAGTGCATAACCAAATTTCGTTGAAATCGATTAAAGGTTTTTGGCTATATAAGTGTTTTTCCCTCGTTTGAAAATACTTAGGTGTGAGGTACCACTGATGTTTATCCACTCATGTTCAGTTTTAACGCATTTAATATATTTATGTCCATTTCATAATCAAGGTTCATTTATTTTGATTATTGATAGTGCATAATTCGACAGAATACCCTCTTTCAGTCCACATACGTGTATTAAATTTGCATCCAATTCTGTTAGTTTTTCTTAAACACATTGATCATACTTCTGCCCACTCAATAATGAAATTTGGATGAATTTTATTTATTGTGGCTAATATTTCTTAAGACCCACTTTTGGAACCATTTTTAGAGGTAACTCTCAACTAATCAAATCCATTTTTGGGACACGATTAGATTCTATGATTATCAACCAAAACAAAATTACGCTACATCATTTCTTACGGCTGCACCACACTTAAGGACCAAATGAGTAAATAGGTGTAAACATGCTTGCAAAATTGGTGAAAAGGTCGAATAGAACGAATATCTTACAATAATTATATTTATAATTAGTATAAAAAGAAAGTCCAAGGAAAGAATTGAATTCATGTAACGAGAATATAAATCTAGCAAAATCTAAATACTTTCTTGAAGGAATATACAACAAATACATTACTTGAAATCTTAGAAACATAAGTTTAAAAATTGTTGGATTAATGTAAAATAAAAATCCCACCGTCCACATGCACAACATCCACATGCACAACATTTCGAATCTGCCGAATCTATTGAAGTTATAAATATTTTCATTTAATGTATCTGCAACAAAATTCCGTCTGATCGACTTGAAAACAATGCATATATACTTGGGTCAGTTCTTCAATATGATCCTAAGAGGAGCTAGTATTCCAGAAATACTTTAAACAAATACATTAAACAATATACAAAATTAGTTAAAAGGATAGTATGTTTATCATATCCAATATTTATCAAGAGCAATCAAAAAGATTTGGAAGCAGTTGTGGTAGGAAGATTTTATAGATATCTGAGAAAATACAATATAATACATGAACTTGAATTTTTTTTTCATCGAGAAAAATCTATAATATGCCGTTAAGTTAAATTTGCATATACTAGAAATAATAGCATCAGCAAAAACCTCAAAGGCTTGATAACTTAGGCCATGACATACTTTTGTAAGCATTATGAGAAACTGATCTCAAGGGAGTGGCTTGGAAATTATTTGCAAAAGTAGCGTTAAAACACTCCGTTTCACAAGTACAGGACTCTTTAAAGTATTGCTTTAACTGACCTTGGAAAATTATAAAAAAATCTTGAATAGAAATAATAAATTAACAGATAACTTACTCTCTTGGACTTTTTTTATTTTTAATATTATTATTATTTTTATTTTTTTTCTTAATTACTTCTTACTAAAATTTTCTTTCTATTTGTTCGTCTCATAACTATAGCACATACTTCAAAGGTAATGGTAGAGCGAAAACGCGTGAACTTAAGATCATTATTTAGTTATAATAGTTAGTCATCGAATAAATGAATAAAATACCATGAGGTAGGAAGTTGTCAGATGTTGAAAAAGGCAGAAACATCGCATTTAATGAAGCAGACATCAAAATTAGCAATATATAAACAGATGTAGGTAAGTTATTGATAATATTCTTTTAAATTGGGAAGAATAGGATACTGAAAGACCAGGTGACCCAAAAAAAAAAATTCGTTGGACCGCGAAACTCGAAAAATTTTATAGAAAGCTACTAACTCAGCACTTAGTTGTATCCGACTTGCTGTTACAATAACAACAAAAGTTTCCAAATCAAAGGTTTGGAGAGTTTTTAATGATAAACCGATAATCTACAGAGACGAACTGAAAACAACACCCACATTTATTAAGATTTTAGGTATTAAGATCTGTCTCTGTGATTTTTGAACCAATTTTGTTAGATAAATTATTAATTCTGAAGTGTAAAAATCGAATCTACATGGCCCAAATGCTCATAGACAATATTGGCGTCATTAAAAATAAGTCCCCGAATATGTCTGATGGTACGGGTGCGATTCCAGTGGATGGTGTGGTGGAGTAGGTTGTTTCATCAAAAATTAAGAGCAGCGATTACACCAAAGAGTACGTACTTCTTGTAAGTACTGCAACAAGATAATGCTTCTATACAATCAAGCAGGGAAACAAATCAATGGCTGCAACCCAATAATGTTTTCATTCCGTAATAGCCATCCCACTTACCTGATCATTACCCTATAGAATATATTATTAACAAGAAAATTTGTGTGCAGAGAACACCCTGTACAACACAGTTAATGAAACATAACCCGAAACCTAGTTGATTCTATGGAAAACCGAATTTTCGAGAGTAATTTGACTAATTGTTTTTTTACAAAATTATTGAAACATACATTTATTTAAGAATTTATACTAAAGTGTGCCAAAATACACGATAGCGTTACTATAGTTGACGGTTCGTCTCTGTCCTTGTGGGCATATGGTGGTCGATCAAGGCCGAGTAAAGATTGCTGAGTATTAGTTCAAAAAATGGGAGGAATTACTTTGTCCTCACACAATACAATGTGGAATCAATAATTACGCAATACAGATAACAAGCCACTCAAGGAAATGTGTTGGGTTCAGAACGATTAATTATTGTACAGCTTCAATAAGCTTTCTATTATGCAATTATTCAATATTCCAATTTGCCAATTATACTCTAGGATACGGGTGATGCTAAAATGCTAAGTAATGGTAAAAAGAAGTATTTTTTGTCTTTCCCACTCTCTNTCCACGAAAATATCGAAAACATGGATATGTTTAATTCTTGCTCGGCACCCAAGGATAT
>JXOS01150214.1:0-11514 GCA_001015075.1 Cirrula hians
GTTTAAAAAAAATCTACTAAAATTCGTCATAATTCAACACATTACTGCAACACGGAACACAAACGTTTTCATTTCCAACATAGACACTCTAGCTGTTTTATTGCAGTGCTGCAAGTGACATAATATTGCATACACAATGGTATCCGTTGCAGCTGAGCGGGCAATGTGGTAGTTTCATGATTGTGGCTTCTGTGAATGGCGCCATCCACTATAAGGATGGTTTTTGTTTTCATTTAATACTGAGTTTTGAATATCAATTAACTTTACTTGCATTTAAAAAAAGTTTATGAATGCGGAAAACCCCCTTTTTTGTATATTTTAAAATAAAACCAATCGAGATAACTGAGACCCTTAAAATATCAATTAACGTGATTCATTCGTCTTTCATCTTTCAAACTTATTTAATGAATTTTTTTGGCAGCCATTATGCGTTCAATTGGAGTTATTGTGTTTAATTCTCATGCGTCCAAAGTTGTTAAGTAGGAGCTCAATGTTACCTAGACTATGCAAATTACGAATAGATCAATGTCGGCACCAATATCTTAAGAAACTATTGAATTGAATACGTTGTAGTAAGACACATTAATCCTATTTAGTAATTTGGACAGGGTATGTAAGGTACCAGGGCTCAATCGGTGGAATACCTCTTTGTGACATGGAAGCTTTGAATGAATCTATCAAGCCCACATTGAGCAATCAAGGGGTGCTCAATATCAATTGGAAGTTCCATTGCCTACGTGCATAATAAAAATATGTCGACAGTTTATGCGTTTTTCATAAAAATTCGGCCATTAGAAAGCTGGGTCCGATGTAAAGGTCATTCAATGTACAATCATTGGGACAAACGTCCAAAAAATATTTTGTATTTTTTTAACGGTTGAGATTTATTAAAAACATTTACCAATCATGGATCAATACACATTCAAAGCCAATCAGCAGGAGACTATATGGAAGCATGGAATAGAAATATGCCGCCTCACAAGGTTTCGACATTCCTTTTCTCGGATGAGTGTTATATTAACTTTATCTATTTTTATCGAGCCGAAACATTTAGAACAAGTGTTACAGAATGCTATATTAACGTTTAAAAAATGACGCTTGTTTCATGAAAACTATTAAGCATTACAACATTGGTTGACTTAGGCCTGCAACTTCATCGACTTTTTAATTTGCAATTATGAAATATATAAATATATAGGTACATATATCTGATCTAAGACTACGAATATTATTAATGTTATTTTTGGTAAACATATGTACACCTGCCAGTCGAATGTAGAGGGATATTCGTAGAATCAAAAAATCACTATGTATGTGAACACTCATGTACATTAATGTAATTTTATTTTTGACAAATTTGTCCAGGATATCGGAGAGCTCCAATAGAATACTCATCCTCGTTTTCACAAACTTAACATTAAAAACTATGTATTTAGTCAAAAGCTAATGGTGTTTTCTATCAAAACATTTCCGAGACAAATTGGTGAATAAGTTCTTATATCTCGAATGCTCGATCTTCTGAATCATACAAATTCGATATGAAAAAATTCTATCAAGTTCAATTACTTTTATTTGATATTTAGGTATAAAAAAGAGCAACTTTATGGACTTACGAAATATGAATGAAATCGATACATTACTTCATGATGTGCCCTACATACCTTTTACCTCAATATTCTCTTAAATTCAAATTAAATATCAACTTTACATTTATAAGCTGTACCCATGGCTTTAGGAATGGGTATTCAAGTATCTCCAACTGGCCATTTACCTACAAAATCAATCAAATTACCATGAAACGTATTACGTAATGGTTTTACAATTTTAGAAAATTAGTTTTAAAAACATCAAACTTGTATACTTTTTTTTTTATATTACTTATAAAAATTTTTCATTCCAGGTTTAAAATTGTGAATAAATTTTAAAGGAATATGAACGTGCGTCAATATGCAAATGTCTTAAGAAATTATTATAAATTATAAATCAGGAATTGATAAATTAGTGAACTTTAATTAATGTTATGTGTATATTTAGAATATTTTAAAAGTAATTAAATATTGTTGAATTTAATATTAATATTATAGAATTCATAAAAAACAAATATAGTATGACATTAATCCGTTAACCAAAATAGAATAAATTTTACTATTGAGAAAATCTTATTAAATTTAAAATAACTTCGATTTATGGAAGAATTTGAGAATGATAGTGTTTTTTGGTTTTAACTTGAATATTTCATTTTTAAAACTGATTCATAATTTATAATTATAAATTTTAATGATAATGTACACCGTCATTTTGTATTCCATAAGAATGACAATTTATGATTCAAAATTTCACTTACATTAGTCGAAAATATAAGCTTTGAAATATACTTTCAATAATTCAGTTATTTAGCCAAATTATTATTTAAAAAATTTGTATTTATACACCAGCCTTTTTAATTTTTTA
Source organism: Cirrula hians (assembly GCA_001015075.1). NCBI lineage: Eukaryota > Metazoa > Arthropoda > Insecta > Diptera > Ephydridae > Cirrula > Cirrula hians. Next base: position 2,452 of record JXOS01150214.1, read on the forward strand.
ATTAACGGAACTATATATATATATGGTTCTTTCAATAAAAATAACTCACATACCCTCAGGCGATTTTTATAAACACGTGCATTAATGGAAATATGGGAACGTCTATCGTAAATATAAAATACTTATAAATATTATTGAAATGTAATCTTGATGTTAAATGTTAAATTTTGAAAATTAAAATCTAGTTATTGCGAACATGCCAGATTGTGGGCAAACCTATATATTTAATATGCCAATACTGTTGCATTAAAGGAGAAGTACCAAGTACCTTGAAATATTAATTAATTGAATGTTCTGCATTACCAGAAAATTTAAAAAGATAGTTATTGGTATATGTGTGTATATGTTTAAAAAAATAAAAGGTATAGATTACACAAATTTTTGGTGAATGTTTTTTAGCAGAATTTCTCTATGATAAGGACTAAATTAAAGTATATCGATTTTAAGTATTTTCCTTCCTTCGTCATTCAGTTGAATAAAATGCATATATACTCAAACAAATAACAACCGAATAAATAAAATTAAAAACAGGAAATGACACCGTTAAGGAATAATGAAGTGTGCAACATTCATTAATACCACCTATAAATTAACTGAATGCTAGTTTTAATATAATCATAGAATTTTCTAACATTCAATACAGGTATTAACATAATCACATAGAAGGTACCAGTGCATTATTAATTCAGCCATGACACGCAAGTGTAAACAATCATGCAAGCACATCGAAAAAAATATTTGGCTAATTCACGGGATTATTTTGATATCATCCATTTATAAGTGAAAATGCGGTTAATTGTGGAACTATCTGCAATAGAGAGAATTATTTACTTGGAAAATTTGGAGTAATACTGCAATTACCAACCCCTCTCATATTTTGGGAATTTGACATTGAACATATGCACAAGGAAGCATTGATTGAAGCAATATTATGTGTTTCATATGTGAGTAACTCATTCTAGCAAAACCTTTCTGATCAAGATTATATAAATCGATATGATAGATATCATGATTTAATCTATTAACAAGCCACTGCTATTTCATAACTATTGGCAACAAGATGAACTCCGAGTGCAGATTCCATACCCCAACACTATCTTTTCGTGCTTAACCTTTTTCACCTTCAACTTCATTGTCCATCAGTATTCTTTCGAACATAATTCCAGGAATTTTAAATAAACTACATTAGTTCTATATAAAATCCAGTCGGAATTAAAATGAAATTTTCCGTCAATATGGTGTGTGCAGCTTTATAGGCCAACTGTTAATTATTTCCAATATTTTATATATCATTTATAATAATATATCATTTCATTTTATTAATATACTTCATTAAAAATCTTATTTATTTATTTGTTACTGTTTTATCTTGATATAACGATGATATCACTTTTATTTAATAATTGATTAGAATAATATTGATTTTTAATTTATATTAAGTATATTAAGAATATATTCGACACTATATTATTGGCAGACCTGTCCATTGACTAACTGATGTTTTAGATTAAATTAATAATATCAGCGTCATTATTGGGTTGGTGCTTTGATTGTTTAGAAATTACATGTACGCATTTATCCGGTCTAGCTGTGATCCTAGCGTTATAATGCGGTGTAAATATATATACCGCTATTCCTACATCGTCTGACGCTAGATCTGCATCTTTCTTCTGGACGTGTTGTTTTTGGGCATGTGGCACGTAATTAGGTTTCTATTGAACCTCTAGTGGTGTTCTTAGAATGGTGCATGAAATGTAAGCTCTGCATTGTTCCATACGCATACTTCTCCAAGTCGCTGACCAAACGGCAAGAACAACAAAAATAATTATCCAATTTCAATTTCAATATACCAATTGAAACTTGCATGTCCATAAATAAGAAAACAATTATTTACATAATTTCAGTCATAAATTTTTTGTTATACCATCAATTGATTAATGCGTTTGCGTTACCAACCGTTTGAAGCGTTTTAAAAAAGTTTTCACTCGAGCAATTTTGACTACACTAATTGAACACCCTGTCTGTACGTATGTGCTAAGCCTGCTCATATATCAGCTCTTGTAATTATTTAATTTGAGAAACCTTCCGAAAGAATTTTACTGATTACGAATTTAAATCCGCATTTTTATGATTTAATGTCCGCCATTATTATTTCAAAGGAAACATAGTTTTTCAAACAAATGCAACTCTTCAGGACACAGAAGATATAATAATTTATAATAATATAAGCTAAAAGTACTTATTAAAAAAATTGGTGAATACCTTATCTTCCTATGCAATCGAAAGAATTTTATTTTAGGTACTCGTCTTTCAAAAATTTTTCCGTTCATACCACAAAACTGTTGTGCATTTTAGCTGTAAAGCAATATATTTTTTTTATTTTTAGGTTTCTATGATCAGAAATTTTGATCAGACAAGTTATGTATTAAACTGAGTTACAATGCAATGTCATATTCTTCATGAGCACTTACAAAACTGTGGCTATATGACAATTTCGGAAGTAATCCTCCATATTAAGCTATCATAATTTATGTTCTGCACAATTTGAAAATAATAGTAACATTGTAAGTGGAAGCCCTATGATGCTCTCGCCCCATTCATTTGGCCATTAATCATTTTGTAGTTGACCCCGCATGAGAACAGGTATGAATCATGATCATTCAACTATTATTCATTCTAAGGGTGGTGCTGCAAAAAAATCAATAGCTCCTTATACTCTTATCAATCATAGGTTTTTTATGCATGAGGGTTTATTGCGCCGTTGTAATTTAAAAATATTTCTTTATGATATTCTTGCTATCTAACCTTATACGTTATGTAAAGCAAATTCTATTTGCAAGAATAATGAAATTAAATGTTTGAAATTTCATTGTCAATGCCGTATCGAACTCCAACCATTGACACCTCATATTTGCAACAATATTGTGCTTTGTTGATGTTAATAATACTTCATAACTATTGTGTAAAATAGTCTTCGGAAATAATCATAGTGTTTGTTTCTCTATCAATTTGTTCATAAATAAATCTAATTGTAGATAAGTCCAATAATAAAAGATTTAATGAGCAATATTAAAACTAACACGAAAAAGTGAAAAAATGAACGGCTTTCATTTAATGTTAAATAAATATTTAATTGTAGATGAATATTTTGTTCTAATATTTAAGAGGGAAATAAACGCTAAATATATTTGTTATCCGTGCAAATACAATTGAAATCTATCTCTGTCAAGACAATGGTGACATATAATAAATAAGAAACAAAATCAAATTTCCTGCTTCAATTGCTTTGCCATAATTAAATATACAATCGAATAAATTTGCAAAATTATTTACAACAAAAAAGTTTTATATTATCCCTTTTCGTTTACTTGATCGGATATTTTTAGAGTAACATTAATGGATATTTATGATTTCCTGCCATATTCTACTACAATTTTAAATTAAGATTTTTTCAATATATGCTACAATAATTCAAAATTTAAAATTTATATATACAGTCAGTAAAAAAAAAATTTGTTTAAATCATTTGAAAGAGATTTAGAAAAATTGTTAACCTTTGAGATTGTGCTTTAATTAAATGTCGCTGGACGACTCTCAAGCAATATACTTAAAATAAATTCTTAAGTGGCCACACTCTTTAAAAGTTAATTAAACAAAAATAAAAACTAAAAAATTATTTTCAAATATTTAAAAACATAATGAAAATCATTATAAGTTATTTATATGTTGTACGTACAATCAATATGCTAAACCAAGCTTCTATAGTACAATCAATACATAAGTAAAATGTAAAATTAACTTAAGAACACTAACCGAAATTATAAAATTGGTTTCTTTCGAGTTAATTTTGTTGAACAGTTTAAAGATATATGCATTTATTTCTCGTTACTTTTGAAAATATTTTAAATAGCCCATTAATTCAGTCAAAAATTATAATGACTTATTTATAATTCATGTATACACTAACAAATATTCGATATTTTGTAATTATAATTAGTTTTGAGTAATGGCGTTTTGGCGAAAGTAGCAATAATTAATTTCAAATAAATTTTAAATTCATTATTAATAATAATTTAGGAGTTGTTTTATTTCTGTATGGAATTGTATGAAGTGCTATTCGAGCGGAAGTAAGTATCCGTATAACAGTCAACAAAAAAAATTTTGTTGTGGATTCCACTATGAATTAAAAAAATCCATATTTTGGTTTAATTTCAAAAACCCAAAGATGTAAGATATGTAGATCTGTAGATCTTTAGATTATTGGTAAACATTAGTTGTACCTTGCATTAGAGATATTAACCATTGAGAAATGGTGTGCTTAGTTTAAATGAGGTGAAATGACGTGGACGATGCACGCACTGAAAACCCCAAGGTGGTTGTTACCGGTGAAAATATCAAAAAAGTACACAAAATAATTTTAGATGACCGTAAAGTGAAGTTGTTGGAGATATCTGAGGCTGGTAAGATATCAAACTAGTGTGCTGGACATATGGTTTATGAATATTTGGGTATGCGAACGCTATGTTCAAAGTAGGCGACGCGCGAGCTCACAATCCACTTAAAACATAAAGTACTTTTACGCTCAGTTTAAACTTAATTAAATATTGATATGGCGAAATTACAACAAACTCTTAACTATACATACTCATTTACCACTTTTCAGAATATCATTACTGGTTTAACGTCTTCAACGCCATCAGATGTTCCACGAAATTTGATAATGTCTTCTCTAGTTCATTCCATCCTTATCTAATACCTTAAATGTATATTACTGTAGTAACATATGACTATATTTAACATAAGCATTGAAGAGAATATGTGGAGTTCATACAAAACAAATGTGGAGAAGACATTTAGTACGGTGCTATTAAGAAAACATATTACTTTTGGAATACTTAAATATAGTATTGGCAGAGTCCTATTTTTTTATGCTCTCAAATATATTGCATTCTCAAAAACTTGTAGCACCCAAAAGGAATGAGCAAAGACCTACTATAATATATTCTATCTCTCAAAAATGGACAGAATATAAGGATAATATTGACAGCACTATGGAGTGGAATTCAGAAATCATTTTCTTGGAAAATTCAATGTTTTGAAGTTAATTGATATTATTAATTCCAGAAGGAGCAACTCTGAGAGCTGCTAGAAACACATTTTGTCATTCGTTATTAGTATGACTTTTAATCGAGCTGGTTAGAAGCATAGTATATAGGTAAAATGTTTGCAAATATTGGAAGATGGAATATTAAACCTATATGATTACCTAAAGCGGTATGCGGTCATCGTAGCCCAACCACCCTGCAGATACTTTTCTTATTTAAGTTTATAGATTATCATACTGCGGCCACAGCATTTAAGTTTTTTACCATCGGGTTGAGTTTAAGGTTTTACACTGTTTTTTACTGATGGATACGTTTATCTGAGCAGTTATATTAACAATCTCTACGTCGTATCCGTTTCTAGCGATTTCGTCAGCTATTCCGTTTGCAGGTTTTCAATTTCACGGAAATTCTGTTCATATGCCTAAAAATATACCACAATATTGAACCACACTTGAATTGAACACTCTTGCAATATTCGTCGGACTAGCAAAAGCTAGAAAGAAGGAATTAAGAGAGATTTACCAAAGTTAATATAAATATATTTTAAAACAAAAAAAGGCTGGCTTTTAATTTTTGTCGAGATTCAATAATCGTTCTTTTTTTTTAGTATACAGTTGCACCTCCCATGCATAGCAATCCCATGACGAATGTATGAAATTCCCATCCGTTACCTAAAATATTTCAGCAGCACCATTGTAAAAGGAGTTTTTGTTAGAGCACACAGGGGTGACGCAACAGTTTCGTTTTTGTCAACATGATGCGCAGTACACCTTATTGGTTCATCACAATATTTCCCTTCTATGAGTGACAATCCTTATTCGATATTCTTATAAGCAGAATTCGACAAATTTTCATATGTACAGTACTTATTCGAATGGGACGTTTTAACAGCCGATAAAGTTACAGTTTGAAAGCAACAGTCATAGAGACACTATCATAACATTTATAACACTATTTCCTCTACTTTTACAATATTCCATAAATTACGTTCTTTGTGTTTTGCCTTGTAAAACATCGCCGGAATATGGGGCTGAAATTATTAAAATTAAATTAGAAAGGAACCATCGTATTTGAAACCGAATGGGTACAAATCTTTGAGCGGCAAACATTTTAAAACGTTAATGTGGAGAAATTAACATCTTAAGAAAAATGCTATTCCCACATTCCTTTTCGGTAAATAAATAAATATCGCTGCAGAATATAAATATTGAATAATTAATAATCTTGAATTGGTGATTGAAAAATTAATTTAATTTTTGGAATAGTTATAAGAATAGTTATTAATTGTTTTAATAGTTTTATTTAAATTTGATTTCAAGTTGAACAAACTTTATTAATGTATTTATACGCAATTTGCTTTACGCTAACGTTTTTATTTTTATAGCTATATACACATCTTTTCTTCTTTTTTAAGGTAACACCCGTCCATAGAACGTTTACTCACGATTCTACGGAAATTACTATAGAAGCCAAGAGTTTCACCACATAGTACTGAAATGTGGTATGAACCCATTGTTGGTCAAATACATAACATTGTAAAATTTGAGTAAAATCGGTCCATAAATTCGAGAATTTCCCGATTCCACAGAAATTAGCTTAATTTCTGAAATTTATTTTGTGTTATTGCCATATTATTCTACTAGAAGTATTGGTCAATAATTCTGGGTACCCTGTACTAGGGAGCTTTCTCCCGATTTCTCCTAAATAGGGGTAAATACAAATTTTTACGTTTTTTTTTTTTTTATTAACATTCTAAATTTTATGTGAAATCATTCCATATTTTTGCAATATTTTTATGATTTTATAAAATACATGATTGATGGGTATTATGTAGACTATTTTGACTGACTATTGTACCTATTCTGGATATTTAATGATTTTATAGTTTTTACCCTATAATTTAGTTTTATTTTATTTTAATTTGAATTTTGATTTTGTTTTTTTTTTCAATTCTAATATAAATAATAAACGACGTGAATTTGCCATTTTTATTAAAACAATTACAAAATACAAAAAGGAACTGTTCAATTGCTGGGTGTATTAGGCCTTTACTAGTGGAAAAATTGCACGTTTTTCCAAACAAGGAGTGCTTGATAACAACGTGGTTGTAATTGAACACAGAATAAAATATATATGCGGGCACCATTTTTCGAGTCATTTGAATGGGAATTTCGGTTGTTCCCAAAACTCGAACAGGTACTGCAAGCCCAAACGATACTTTCAAAGGTACTTCCTGGAATTGAGGTACAGGAACCTATACACCTGAGGAAAAATTCTGCGCCGTAATATTGGATGACGTGTCCATTGCAGAAGGTGTAGTGTATGAGAACAACATCGATAATGTAATTGGATTTACGAAAACCCAACCTGCTGGCTAGAAATATTTACACTTATATAATTTTCAAAGGAATAACGAGAAATTGGAAAAATGGTTTGAGTTACAATTTAACGGCAACCATGTAACCGATGCAGCTTAGAGAAACGCTATTTAGAAGAGGACGTTTTAAATGGATTAAAAGTAAAAGCGATAATTTGCAAGCAGGGCAATGGTAGTCTTTTTAATAGCTTTAATAATAGCTTATCGCAATTAAATATAATTTTTAATAATGAAAAGATTTTTTCAATGTAATGCTATTATCATCTCTTCAAGTCAATTCGTAATAATTTGTTAAAAGCTGACATCCACACACAGAATTTCCAACCTTTTTTTTTGATGTCATTAGAAAATTATACAAAATTGACACCGAATCAAATAATTTTAGAATGTGCCCTAAATGTACTTATAATTATGAGCACATATACTCAAATAATTTTTAATAAATTTTGGAATATTTTATATACAGCGCATTGTGTCAACGATTTCGTACTCGATTTCGATTTTGTGAACTAAGTGATGACATTTTTCAGAATTTTAATAGAATCTTTTACTTACTCTGAGGAAAGTTGAATCAGGATGCGCTGGAAAATGTATTTTTCCAAAATAGAACAGCACCAGGGTAAAAATATATCACAGTGCTTATGACTTGCAATTTATATTTGCAAAATTGAAGCTGTTCACCTAGAATTTCCTCAACGGAAGTGACGAATCAACTTTATTAGAGTTGCAAAATGTTCATGATGAACATGAAAATCAAAGCACATCAATTGATGATAATGTCATAAAGGTAAATTGCGAATCATGCAAAGATTTATGTACGATATATGTTGATGCAGTGAAAACTAATGAACAGTTTATAAAAGCGAAAGATGTTCACCTACAATTTCCTCAACGTTATTAGAGTTGCAAAATGTTCATGATGAACATGAAGATCAAAGCACATCAATTGATGATAATGTTGAAGGAGAAANGATCAAAGCACATCAATTGATGATAATGTTGAAGGAGAAATGCCAACGACATAACAAGACATAAAATAGCTGTCATAAAGGTGAATTGCGAAACATGCAAAGATTTGTGTACGATATATATTGGTGCAGTGAAAACTAATGAACAGTTTATAAAAAGCAACGACTCTTCATTAATGTCACTGAACAATTGGCCGCATTTAATTAAAGAGCGAGGTGTCAGAAAAAATATTATAAATATTATAAAAGAGCAGATGAAACTGAATCTCGTGCTTTGATTCAGAACGTGCGGTGATCACAAACGGATGTTATTAAATTATATAGTTAAGATATTATTATATAAAAATTTAAAATAGTTTTGGGAGCAGTGTTTTTGATTCAAAAATAAATAAAATAATAAACCTATAAAGAAATTGAAGAAGGTTGAAATGACGAATTTATTGTTATTTTATTATTATTATTACTCTTTTTTTCGAACAGTTGGTTATTGTATCGATATTATACATAGTTAAGCATTGATTGAACAAAGGTGCTGAGCAGAACATACAATATTTATATAGAATTATTGCTTGTTTTAATATTTTTTTGTACGTAATAATTGACGAAAAAAAAA
>JXOS01150266.1:0-11438 GCA_001015075.1 Cirrula hians
CCAAAATAACAATCATTTCCAACTATTTGTTACTTGGAAACATATTCAAAGATTCCAAAGATATGCATCTGTCCGTGAACACGACAGNATTTCAAAGATATGCATCTGTCCGTGAACACGACAGTAAGTAGTGAGTACTTTTTTACCTAGAGTAATCAAATCAGATTTGTTCACATATGTTGAGATTTCTGAGATCTGAGATTTCCTATGGAAGCTTTTTCATGAGATTGCCATGACATGGGGCACCTTCCATCGAACGTTTACTCCCAATTACAAGGGAATTTCGACAAGCGTCAGGTAATTGATCGTGCGCTATGGAAATTTGGTATGGCATCATTTTATGTCCAAAGCCATTGCATTTCCGAATTTTAGGAAAATCCGTTCAGAACTTCAGGTAGATCCCATAGGATGTTTAATCCCGATTCAGGAAAGTTTCAACATGTTTTCAGTCAAATATGATATTTCTCATATTATTTTCATTCTGTTTTTATAACACTTGTTGTCCCGATTAGCGATAGAGTGAGATGTCCGTTGGTGGTTGAGCACCTTATCTTGAGGAATTTTTGAACAAGAGTAATGAAATTCGGTTTCTGTACATAATTTGTTCTTTAATTTTATGAACCTTCTGTAGGTTATTTATTTTCTATTTCACGCAAATGAATAACAGAACCAGGTGTTTCTTTGCATGCTTCTGAAATTTGGTACAAAAGAATTTTGTTTTTTTCCCTTTTCATATTAGCAATTCTAGAAACTTGGCCCATTATTTAGGGTACCTTCCATAGAAGGAATTATGCCAATTTCACGGAAATTTGCAGAATACCAAAGTGTTGCATAGCTACTGAATTTTGGCACAGGGGGGACATTTTCAGATATCTCACAAGAAATTTATGAAATTTACTGTCTCCGCTAAATTTTGACGATTCTATGAGACGAATGACTAATGGGAATTATGTAATCGGTTTTCACCGATATAACGTCTACATTTTGATTCTATAAATATGTGTCCAAGAATCATATAGCCGGAAATGATTATTTGTTTGCACAAACCATAATACCCCCGATTTCAAAAAAGAAACTATATTATAGTTAAATTGAGAGGATAACATGGCCTAACTTACTTAATTGGTCATTACAACTTGGCATGAATGCTGACATTGAATATTTACCAATACGAATATTCTATATTATCGTATTCTCTGACTAATCAACCACAATCTGTTTTTGTTGTGTGCCATACATTTGAGCAATACGACCAGACCACCGGAACAGCTGGAATTTAATTTGCTTCCCTATGTCGAACTCGAACAGGTTATGATTCCACTGATTGTGCTAATTGTGATTATAGAAGTAAAGGCCATATATCTTACATTATTTTCAATTGCAAAATAAACAATGCATGGTCACCTGATTTCTGAACCATTCATGATTCAGTGTCCTGTAGTAGAACCTATTGTACTCTGTAATACTAACTGATGCCGCATTAACACCTTCTTGTACATATTTTTTTATGAATGTCTAAGGCGACGTCTAGATTGGTAACCTTTTTGACATTTGAGTTTTCCTTTCGAACAAATTCTTCTAGGCTATAATCTTTTCCCGGTCACACAATAAGTTCCTTTTTTCGGATAATGATGGCTTCACCGTAGGCATCACTCCCCAATAAAATATCATGCCACTATTTTCGGAATCCTCTGTACAGATAATTTTTATAATTCACAAGGTGATGAAGCCATGTGTTTCTGAGATTCGTTTTGGATATCCTTATGAGCTGATATCGAACACCAAAGTCAGATGATGTCGTATAGTTGATTCCTATACGTAAAGCCTATACGTGAGCTGTAAAATCACGAAAACGTGATCAGCTACTTACTTACTGGTATATCCAGAATAAAGCTATAGTTTTGAAATCTTAACCTATATGTTTAATCTTTTGAAAGTTCTACCACTCAAAGACTCGTGCTTATTACGTTCGGTCATATTTAATTCAGCGATCGGAATAAAAGGTAATAAGAACCTATTCATTGCATATATTTATATTGGTCAAGAAAATTTATAAATTATGATAATATTGATATATTTCTTGACATTTCTTATAATATTTATATTATCTCGTTTATTAAAATTTATTGAATGATTGATGATTTTCTTAATACCGTCTTTTTGGACGTCATAGGTGTACTGCCGGCACCTCTTGTTTTCGTCCAATATATTTAGTATTCACTGTATAATGAAATTTCGTAGAATATAATTTACGATTGTTGATAATTTTACTTGTTACCCTTTATTGGGACCACAGAGGTGGAGGTACACTTGATTTTCATCCAATCAACCCATTTGCAAAAAATGTTAAGGTGCTATCATTCCGTAATTATCAACACCTAATTAATAAATTTCTTTGAAAAAGATTGAAAGCTTTGACGAATACAATAAACCAAAGTTACCAATTTCGAGTAAAGAGGCCAACTGGAGGTATCCGAAATATTGGACGAATATTAACTTTGATTTAACATTTTACATAGAATATGTTTTTAACAATTGGTAAATCTATTTTAGAACTATCTTGTTAGTATATGCTTATGATTGATTCGATTACCGATTAGTAGTTCATGATCAAAACTAATTATCAGTTTCTATACAACATTTTAAACGTGTTTAAAATCTCTTTTCATCGAACTGAGTATACAAAGAATTCTTCCAAAATGTATATTATTTACACGAAGTTGACATTTTAATGAGATTTCCCATGATTATTGTATTTTTCATTGATTATTCCAAATATGTATACTTGAAGGCATATTAACGCATGCACGGTTGCGTTATGCAGTTATTAAAATAGGTATTTTATTAATTTAAATTTGAATCCATACAAAGTTTATTGATATTGAATACGAACCAAGTCCATGGAGTTCATTCTTGGCATTGCGGCAGATTATTTATGTACCGGATTTTTTGCTTTTTAAAATTTTTAAAATTCGCGCTTAGTGCTGTCTGAGTGGCACTGCCAATAAATGACAAGCGTAAGAGGAACCTTGAAAGAAATATTTTTTGTTTTATGTTGTTATTATGCTTGTTTGCAATAAAAGTTGCAGTTGCAAATAGTGAACAGCAACAAGTAGCAAATTGCTTTTTAGAGTGAGTGGTTATTGCTGCTTAAAATGAAATAACAACTTCAAACAGCAGTTCAATTTGACATAAAGTGTTTCTGAATTTCATTCTCATTTATTGTTATTAATTTTTCTTATACCCATGATGTCTGATATTTCCAACAGAAAAAAATTTAATAGCAGAGTACTCATATTGTTTTTTAAGTGAATTCATAATGCCTTTTTTTTAAGTACCTTCACGATACAAAATATTTATCTTCGTAGGAGGCACTAAACACGTTTAGCAAAATCTGAAAGTATAATGCAGGCTTAAGTCCAAATTGTAACTGTAATGCTTTATTCATTAAAAGTTAAGTTAGACTTTATCTATTAATTATATAAGTGACACATTTGCAAATTAATAATAGAGAGAGAGAGAGAGAGAGAGAGAGAGAGAGAGAGGGACAGAAAGAGAGAGATGCCCATGATGTGAAGAAAAACATATTTTATACACGTTGGCAAAATGTGTATTAGTTGTGGTCTGGCATTTGTTATACTCAGAATGAGTGATCGGAGATCAAAAAAATTTCCCGTCCGTAAGCAAATACTGGAACGAAGTCCTAAAAATATATTTATATATATATTTATAAAATAAAATATGTGTGCCAAAATACACATATTTTATTTTCGGGTACAAATCCTAAAAAGTTTAATTTTATTATCGGGGACTTAGAGCATTTTCAACCGTAAAAGTTTATATTTAAAAAAAAAAATGCGTAATCATCTAGATAAGGGTACCATGTAGGCAGTTTCCGAAAATGGGTATGTTAAGATGAAAAAAATTTTTTTTTCAGTACACATATGTAGTTCCAATATGTATTATATGGATTTGTGCAAAGTATTTGAAGCATAGAAATAATCTTTCCGCCAAACTGTTTTTTGGAGACACATGCATAGAAACCAAAAAGAAAAAATTTTGTTTGAGCGATGATCGTCCGGTCGTCTTTCCGTGATCTCAATAAATTGAGTAGTTTTTGATATTGGTTGATGCAATTTTGTTTCTGGACATATTTTGTAAAAAGTAAAGTCAAGTTGAGTCCATAACTTCCTGAACAACCCATTTAAAGTTTACTGCTGATATCATGGAATTCCGCATAAATTTTAGCAAAATCGCTTAATACCTTCAGGTACCTCCCATACAGCGTTTACTCCCTATTTCATAGAAATAAACGTTTAAGCCAGGTCTTTCTTCGGATTGCACTGATATTTGCTATTGATGCAAATTTGGTATATAATTACGGATACCTTCCTCATGATATTCACTCCCGATTTCACAGAAATGAGCTTAAATGCGAGTATTTAATCGCTTTTTACTGAAATTTGTTACTTAGATTTTTTTATTCATTGACATATTGTTCTACGGTATGATTGGATTCGCATCGTTGTTTTTTATCCGATTAAACTTAAATGAGTAAAAACCCGTTGTTTCATCGGATGTTACTGAAATTTGGTATTCTCGTAATTTTTGATGGATTTATAAATTTAGTGACTGATGCGTATTACGTAGTCTGTCTGAACCGATTCTTTCATCAAGAAACATATCGCTACAAAAAATTATTTCTATAGTCGTAATACTGTGAAGAAATCCATTGTACTCCAATTGAATTTACTGAAGTGCATAAAAAACATGATAGATGAAATAGTTAAATTGTCTTAAATTTTATAGCTCTTAATTATTGCTTAATTGAGTTTTAATTTTAAAGCAGTTTATTAATTTATGCATTTGGTAATATTGGAATATGCAAAATGCAAATATGGAGTATCTGACATTTTTAAAAATTAAAAAGAAAGAAGTTTGACCTTTGAGTAAGAAATTTTTGAAAATTATGCTCAGAATCCACGAATAATCCTGATTACAGGTAGTTGGACGAACAGACTGAAATCAATCAATCGCATCAATCCATGGAAAAATCGTAGTTACATATAGCGGATTAAGATTATGTGTATACAACCAGACAGATCGTAGGACAGACAAACACAGAAATAGAAAAACATAATGTCAGGTACACAAACAGTTTATGGAGAAAAGAAAGCAACTTTCCGTCACACCATCAATAAATTCAATATTGCAAATGTAGTATATGCTTTAATGATTGGTATAGCAGTTTGAATTCATGATACATGCAACTTTGTAAATTACTTACACAAATGTTTAATTAACTTGAGGCATCATTTATGTAAACCGTATACCAGCATGAACGTATGTTTGTTATGAAAATTCTTATTGAATTCAGTATTTTACGTTAGTATCTTAACGTTTCTGCCAAAACCATTTTCAAAACATGCTGGTTGAATGAGTTATCAATCGCTTAACAAGCCCACATTAAAGCTGTAAATTGTTTTCTGTTCTGCGTTTTCTGTTAAAACATATATAAAGACAGCAGTGTAATATCTTAAGTGTATACATCCCTACATAAAAGTTACCGAATGTAACAAAAAAATTGGACTGAAACTAATATGAATGTAACAGTTGGCTAAGAATGACAGTGTGTAACACATTTTTTCAGAGTTGACTTATTTGTGCATTACAATTTGACTTTAAGTGGGAAAGTCCAATTGCCGTATAATATTTATATTTTAAATCATTTTCACTAGGTTGATCCTTCTGTGGGCTGTGAGTGGGGTTTATAAAATTTGTGTGCAGATTTGTTGGAAAAATATTTAATCAAATTTTGAATTTAAGTCCAATCCATCCGTTCGATTTTTGTTGTGGAATACACAAATATTCAGAATGGTTGTCACAAAAAAGATGTAATCAGTTATATGTTTAGGGAACTGGAGTTCATTTAAGAAATGAAATTATAAAAAAATATCATCAAAAGTCAATGAACTTCGAAAAGCAAAAAAGCTTTGTGGAGATTTCATATGCCATTAACGCACTCGTGTTTAGAAATTAGTTCCACAAATAATAATTTGAACGTTTAATGTTTTAGGGCAATTCCATGTTGGTGAAAAACTAAGCGTCCCACGCTTTCGTTTAGTTTATGCAGCGTTTGGTAACAAATTTTATGTGGAGAAACTGCTCAAGAATCTTCATGTCAAAGTTTTCAATATTTCATCATAAATAATTCGTATAATTGTTAAATGAATTTTTAAATTGAAAATAATTTATGACAATTCGCGTTTATGGCGCCGCGGTGAAAATACAATGTTTTTTTTTTTTTTTTTTTTTTTTTTTTTTTTTTTTTTTTTTTTTTTTTTTTCTTTTTATAAANTTTTTTTTTTTTTTTTTTTTTTTTAATTCATATATCGTTTTCAAACGAAGGTATTTTCATGTCATTGAACGTCAAAAAGAATTGGTCTTTTACAGTATATCTAAGCCACTGTGGTCAACCCTGAACTTCATATATTTATTATTCGAAAGATTAAAGTTTTATTAACGTCGATTTTTGGCTAAACATTAATAAAGTCCTCTATAAAAATGCAATTCGTGGAAAGCATGTCGAGAGGAATTATTTTGGCCACTAACGTGTTAATATAGCTACTTTAATCTTTTTATGCAAATAAACTGGCAGTTTTGTAAATATGAGGATGAAAAGTGGAACATGTTCGTGAGTCTTTTCTGTGTATTATGGGTTTATATAAGAAACCACTAAAGATTTTATATTTTCTTGGTAGGCGGCGATACTCGTCTGTATGTCTGAAGATATCGTCTATCTGTTGTCCTAATGACTTCAGAAGTGTTTGAGTTGGATTAATGAAATTTCGTTTTCTTCGGGTAAAAACGCACTAGTAACGTTTTTCCGTTTTTCTGATAGCATTGTTAATGAAAGGTTTAAATATTTTGTACATGATACCATTAGTTTTTTAGGCACCCCATAAATGGGTATTATCACTCCACACATTCCATTGACCTCCATAGAGCCATTCCATAACAGATAAAATGATTATTTATTAACGTGCCATTTGCATCTTATCTCTTAATAATTATTACAGTACAGTTCTCCGTCAAAGATCCTATCTAAGTCAAAAACGCTTAGTACTTACATATTTCGTAACAGTTTAATGATTACAAGTACACAGACGGTATTGAAAGTATTGGGGTATTGCTTGTTTTAATATGGTAATCTGTAAAAATTGAAATTTATAGGTAAGTAACGAAAGCTTTATTTATCTAGACATTCTTACAAATGAATAACTCTTGCAAGAAGTTAAAACACGAGATTAAAGGCTGATGAAAAAGGGAGATGGCGACCAGTAATCAAATGGAATGGTCTGGGTCATACATGTATAAGGGAATGATAAATATTAATAAGTGATATTTCTATAAATTACGCTAGATAGAAGATATTTGAATTCTTAAATTTGTGAAGTTGAATTTGGAATTGACGTTATACGTTGGCATCACTTTCTCAAAACACCGTTTGAATGATTTTTATATTAAAACAAGATCGGTGCAATATTCGGTCAAGACCGACTACATCAAATTTCAGTAACTTTCCATGAAGCAAATGTATTTACTCATTTAAGTAAATTTGGCGACAAACGCCTATGAGATGTATTGAAAATTATAGATTGATTTCGCTCATAATATAATAGTTTGGTAATAACTAAAAACGTCTAAATACAAAATTGGATTACCGTCTGTCCGTCTGCGTGTGACCTCGATAACTTGACTATTTTTTTTAGATCGACAGATGATATTTGTTTTCTAAACTTTTGTACAATTTTATAATATTTTGTACAAATTTTCTTATATTTTATACAAATTTAGTTCAAATTCCAATGGGTAAAATTGGTCCAAAGCATAGGGTAGCTTTCAGAGGACGTTTACTTCCGTTTTCACGAAAAAAAAAACAATAGCCATAATCATATTAAGCATATTATACTGAAATTTTGTATAGAACCGAAATTGTACAATTCGGCCAAAATGGGGCAATAACTCCGGGTACCTCCCAAAAAACGTTATCTTCCGATTTCACAGAAATTAGAATTAATGCTTTTTATTAAATCGCACGGTATCGAAATTTGGTATGGACGAATTTTTGGTTATTGCTATAACATTGTAGAATATGAATGAACTCGGGAAATAACTTCGGGTACCTCCCAAAGAACGTGTACTCCCATAATCATCGAAAGAAGCGTTAAAACCACTTGATTAATAACATTGTAACGAAATTTGGTATGGAAGAATGTTTTGGTTATTGCTATAATATTGTAGAATATCTGCAAAATCGGCCTATAACATCGGATACCTTCCATAAATGATTTACTTCCGATTTTACGGAAGTGAGCTTAAATGTCAGCTATTTCATCGTATCCAACTGGAATTTTTTACTTAGACGTCTTTACGTTATTGTCGTATTATTTAATGATTGATTGAATTCGCTCATATCAAACTATAACTTCGATACATCTCATAGCCGCTTTATCCACAATCTTACTTAAACAGGAAATACAAGTTGTTTTATCGGGGGTTAATGAAATTTTGTTATGTTTGTGAAATTGTGGAGCTTTTATGAATTGAATGACTGATGGTTATTATAGTACATCGATCTTTTGATTCTATACATATGTCTCCAAGAAACATATAGTGGGAAAAGACTTCTATGCATTACATTCTTTGCAAAAACCCATAAAACTCGCAGTCAATTGACTGAGGAGTTAATTTCATAATTAAGTAAACTATGTTTTCATTTTTCATCATTTGAAGTTTGTATAAACTTAAGAATATACTGTTTCTTTCGTAGCATAAACTAATCCAATCTAATAAACGATATTTATTAACTATTATGCTTAAGGTTAAAAAATGTCATAAGTATGAATTAGAAATGGAAAGGACAGTCGTAATCAAGTTACAGGCGGTTGTAGTTGGTCTAAGCGAAACAAATATCACTACAACCGTACATAGTACGCAAAAGAAACAAAAAATGGAATGTATAGAATTCTTCAATGTATTAAAGAAATAATATAATGAAATTGAGTTTCAATAAGTAAAATATTATTAATAAGAGATGTAATTGTGAATTGGTGCCCAACGTGACACTAAAAGAAAATTTTAGTTAGAAAACTGGACGTATCATAAAAGACCAATTTAATAAATATAACAATCCAATATCGCGTTAACAGTTCTCAAAAATATATATTTAACAAATGAATATTCAGAAAAAGATGATTAAAATAAAACAAAATCATTTGAATACACGGTGAAAACTGACTACATAAAACCCACCAGTCATTCAATTGATAAGAGACCCAAAACTTTACAAGAAAAGCAAACGTCAGTAACTTCCGATGACACAACTGGTATTTCCTCTAATAACTAAAATTGGGGATAATGGCTTTTACGAAGTATCCAAAATTGCACACCTATTTGGCTTATATCTTAATTTATTATGACAGTAACAAAAGTATCTAAGTAACAACTGTCATGAACAAGCCTATCCAGCTTTAGGGATATCTTCCGTGAAATCGGGAAGAAACATTCTATGGGATGTTAAAGAAGTTTTTGTTCTAGTGCACGTTTATGCGCGATTTTTCGAAAATTAGGGTAATCCAAGAGCGTTAACGTAGACTACTGAGATGTGGTATAGACCCGTTTTTGGTTCCTTGTCATGATATTGTAAAACTTTAACAAGCTCGGTCCATAAGTTCAGATACTGTCCATAGAACGTTTACTTCCGATTGCAGAGAAATTAGTATTAAAAGCAGGTGCAGCACCGTAGGCAAAAGAAATTCAATATTGAAACATTTTTGAGTCATAGTCATGACATTATAAAATTATAGCAAAATGTCATATATAAAAATACACTCTCAATATTAATTTATCTTTTCTCATCGAACGTTATGTAACTCTTTCATTTTTATTTTCTATTTGTTGCCATCCTCTTTATAGTTTTTAGCTTTAATGTGTAGTATATAAATGCATGCAACTTGTAATTTCTAAATTAAATTTACCTTCCACAGTGTTGCGTAATAGGTTCACGTACAGCTCACCTGTTTCGCAACTTTTCGGACTGCTATTAAATAAATAAAAAAAAATATTATATGGCCTCTTGGATTTCATATATTTGCAACGGCATTCTTAGTCTTGCTCAGTTTGAACACGAATATGAATCATACTAATGATTGTTGTTAGATGGAAGAAGTTTCGATCTCCATCAGTAAAATCCCTATTATTTAATTATTGTCATTACAACAATAAAAGAATCCTCTTCCAAAGAGCAGTTTCCCTTTTTACCCTAAAATCATTTACTCAAAACAGATCAGTTGTTATTGATAATACTATTCGGCATAAATTTCAGTCTGTTAAGGCGAAAGTCATAGCATCATCTTCATCAGACGCATTGGTAAAATATATCAGCTAAATATTTGAAAACATAGTCAAGAAGCTAAAATGAGGTATTGAAGCAGTTAAATGTAGGCTCGCTAGTTGCGCCTAATCTGCTACACTTGAATAAACGCAACACCAATCGGCTCCGTCTGCTGAATATTTTTATGAATGCGTGTGTGTATGTGCAGTTATTAATTTAGCTCAAAAGCATTATTGATACATGTGCGTGGTGATTGCAGTTATACGATCTGAACGTGTGGATGTAGATAGCACCTTTACCAAACGTATGGCTTGGGCGTCAGTTGCATTCCGCCTGATGTGCGGACGTGTATCGTGTTCGCTATAGTTTAAGCTGTTATGGTTCATTGTGTTGTTTTAGTGTCAGGCAACACTGTCTGTTTTTAGTAAAGGCCAAGCTGAAGACTTGAAATGATTTAATATCGTCTTTTGTCATTAATATGGCATAACAATGTAGATTTTTGATAACTTCAGTAAATATTGCCGTTATACAAGCTTTTTATTCCATTTCAGTAGTTTTGATTACTGATATGCGTATGAAATTTGACGGTTGCGTGTGTAGCGGCAATTTCACGTATTTTCATTTTATTATGAAAAAAAATAAAAATATTTTTATATAAATGGATTAAAATTCATTTCATTGTAAGCATTCAACGTCAGGCGTATTTTCTTCAAAAGTGGTTGGATGTTTTCATTTCTGCCAGAATTGATCAACATTTAAAAAGAATTCCAAATGCAATTTAATTCTAAAGAACTATTCTTTATCTACCTGTAACTGATAAAATAAAGGGAATGATGCCTTTGAAAATATAAAACAATAATAAACAAGTAAGAAAATTACAGTCGGCTGAGAGCAACAGTGTGATACACGTCATTCCCAAATTTTTAAGTCCAGAGAAGTCACAATAATGAAGTTGAAGATATCTCAGATTTTCATCAAAACTTGTCCTTTTTTGAATTAACAATTATGATCATTCAAAAATTTCATTGAATTTCATTAATTT
>JXOS01150378.1:5859-16593 GCA_001015075.1 Cirrula hians
TCAGCAACAGCACGGGTTGAGACATGGGGATTATCAAAGATACCGTGGTTACTGCTCTCGTCGGATTCGTCGTTTACGAAAAGCATTAAAATATCAACAAGGAGATAAAAGACATTTTAAACGACGTGATGTTACAATTGGTCAATTGACCGGTAAAAAAGCTGATGAGCGATTCGTCCATATTCCACTTATAAGCGCTGAGAGAGCCTGGGCATATGCGATGCAATTAAAGCAAGAATCAAATACAAATTCACGCAAAAAATTTCATCTCATAAGAAAATTGCGAAAAGCATGTATATATGCTTTGCAGTTACAAGATTTATGCAATGTAATTATCTATTTAAAATTAGATATTTAATATTTAATAATTCCTATACTTACAGAGCGAAGCGTTCGATGCACGCACAAAATTAGAAGTTGAAGCGTATGTTGCATGGATGCAAGGGACATTGCATTTTGAACTGCAGCTCTGGAAGGCAGCAGGTGAATATTTAAAACGCGCTACAATTGTCTATGAAAACCTAGCGAAAGCACTACCAGAAGATGAACAAGAATTATATCGCCTACGTGTAAATGAATTTGCACCAAACTTGCGATACTGCATTTATAATATAAGTGGTGGTTCAAATATTGGAAACGTTGATGATCTTATTGAGTTGCGGGCTCAAGGTCTGCTAGAAAATTTGGATGTACTTGTGTCGCAAACAAAAACAGAAGTAAATGAAGGTCTTCAGACTATTGAATGGAGAGGCAGGAAAATAAAAGTTCGCTTGGAGAAGGTCAGGCTGTTCTTGCTTAGTTGCCAGGAAATGGATAGAAATCTAGAAAAAACCATGCAAACAGAAACAAAAATTGAAATGATCGAAAGAATTGTTATGGATTGTAAGGACGCTTTGCAAGCCGCAAGAGATGACTTAAAACAAGACGCCAAGTCTCGTATGTTATCAAGTGGACAAAGTGGTCAAACATATAATATGTTGACGGTATATTTGTCTTTTATTCGCCACAGCCGTACCTTACAACGAAATTTACTTCTTGTGGAACAGGTATTTACCCTATTTACTAAATTTGTGTATTTTACATTGAGTTTATGTTTTTATATAGTCAAAGATACAGTTCGACGATCCGAATCAAAACAAACAATTTGCTCCTACCGAAGGAAAACGTGTTCGAGCACAGGATTTGGCACGATTGTACGAAATTATATTGCAAAACGTGAACGAATTGCAACATATTCCGGGCCTGGAAACTGATAGCGTATACCATAACGAAATTGATAACCTTTTAACTACATTTAAAGCTTTTCGATGCTATTATATTGCCTTGACCCTTATTGATATAAAAAAATGGAAAGAAGCTGTGTCCCTATATGAACGTGCAACAAAATATGCAGCTCAAGCTCTTAAAGGAAAAGTACTTCCTGAATTTGATTTATCTACGGATTTGCAACATTTAATTGAAACTATCGATGGATGCAAGTTTTCAGCACATGCGTACAGTGTCCTAGAAGATGATAGCATTGACAATCAAGCGGTTTCAGCGAGAACAGAGAAAATTACAAAACCTTTATATGAGCGCTTACAAAAGTATCGTGAGGACCAATCCTTACATACTCAGACACCGAACGTATACAATATCATACCTGATATGGATGCAATCCCATGTAAGCCATTATTTTTCGATTTGGCATTAAATTACGTGGACCTGCCGCCTCTAGACGATAAATTGCAAGCGCAAGATAAAAAAAGTACTGCATCAATCACAGGATTTGTTAAGGGGTTTCTTGGCTGGAGAAGTACTAAATAACAAACACCTTGCCATCACAGCTATATGGACTAACTCTATATTCTAAATAGAAGTTCAATGAATTTGCTTGCATGCTCGTATAATTCGTTGAAAAAATTATAAGCCAAACAGTATAGTTTGCATTGGTAATAAAAAGGGAAAATTATAATTCACATGTTTAATAAATTTTTATGCATTTCTGTTCATTGACAAATCAATGAATAAATTTAAAAGCTTTTTGTTTTTACAGATATTTAAACATGTTGATTAATATTTTACCTTTGGTTTATTAGCTAAAATAAGATTTTCAATATGTTTCAATAAACTTTTTATTAAAAATTTATATAATTGAAATTACTTATAAAAATTTTTAAAATAGTATTGTGTGTTAATAGAAATTCGTACTTTCGAGAAGTTAAAGTATGTATACACATCATAACAATATTTCATAATTTGCCTTGTTAACTTTACAATTGGTGAGATGATGTAGGAGGGTGGAACGCATAGTATTTTTGGAAAATGTTTTTCCTAAGACATTCGAATGTTCGAAGTTTATCTGATAATTGTTCGCCTGTTATTACTGTGTTTTTATTGGAAGCTTACACATCGATAACGTTCTTATATTTAGTAGGAGTTTGTGGGATATTTTAGGGTGTCCAAGCCTGAGCGAATTTTATGCGTAAAAAATATGAGCACCAGACATTAGTGATATTGCTGTTCAAATATATATATGTTTTTCATACATTTTCTTCATGAAGAAACCATTACTTTCATTTAGTTAGTTAAAAGTCACTTTCATTTTATGAGACAATTGAAATTTTACTCATCTAAGTAAAAAAAACTTCGATGAAATTTATCCAATACATTGGAAGGATTGCAATCTAATTGAAGAATATTCTGGCAATAACTTTTCAAATTCCATTTCAAATTTCAGTAGTATGTGATGAAATACCCGGCTTTTATTATAATTTCTGTGAAAGTACACGAATTAGTGGACCTATTTAACTACAAGTTTAACAAGGTTATGACAATAACCCAAAAAGGCCCAATATTAAATTTCAGTACAATGCCATGAAACACCTGGCTTCTATAGTTATTTCCTAGGAATCGGGAGTTATTCTACATTCTAATAAGTTGTCTACCGGTTTTTCTAAAATTGTACAATATGATACCAATGACCCAAAAATGTTTTCATACCAAAGTAAATTTTGTATATTCTATTATATATACCCGCAGTTATGGACCGATTCAGACCGTTCACGACCTTGGCCTCACTTTTTACAAAATATGTCCAGAAATCAAATTTCAACAATCTATCTCAAAAAGTACTCTACTTATTGAAGTCACAGACACACAGACAGATATCATTCAATTGAATTTTTTTTTTATTCTGTCTATGATGATATATCTCCAAGGACGATATATTCGGAACTGATTATTGCTTTCCATTACACAGTTTGCACAACCCCATTATACCTTCAGCATATCCCTGATGGGTATAAGTATGCCGATTTAAATATAAACAGTTATGTACATGTCTATGCTTCCGACTGCTAAGAACTTCCAAATATACAAGTATTTAGAACAGACATAGTGTAACTTTACGTAAAAAGCTGAGATTAATTAATAGTTTCGATAAGACCACAGTTCAACAAATTCTGTTCACTTACAACCACAACATAGAAAAAAAGAAATTTTCTTCAATCACTTACTTCCAAAATAACAGATGGGCAAACAAGTTCTTAGGCCAACATAGGAAAAAAATATTATTTGATAAAAATTAAATTTATTATTGTATTGTATTGTTTTGGCTTTTAAGGGTGAAACAGCGATTATAGGGGTCGGACAATTTTTGTACGCCATTTTTATAGCACGATTCATCTTATGCCTCAGCATAGGCCTCAGATTCGGGGACGACCTCTCCATCGGCGCCAAATTTGTTCCCAGCGAGCATTGAGCAAAGGAAAAAGTTGCTGGCGCCAGAACAGGAAAGAATTCGAACACCAATCATGCAATTTTGCCATCGGTTTCATTAATATGTGAATTATACTGATGAAACAGCACTTCTTTTATCTTCAACTAGGGCCGTTTTTCTGTGATTTCGTCCGCACTACCGGTAGTCCACTCAGATAACGATTGTATTGATTTTGGTGTGACATGATTGAGCCATACTTCTACCATCATCACATATCGACGCATTAATTCGGGTTTGAACCGCTGAACACCTACAAACACTACAGAATCATCAATTCGTTGTTGTTTTCGGTCGATTGTCAGCTCGTGCTGTACCTACATTCAAATTAAAATTTTGAACAGAGCTTTCATATACCCAAATTAATTCTTGAACGATTATTTAAACATTAATTTTGCTTTTTTTAAAATTAATTTTTTCAATGTTTAAGGATTCTTGTTGGCAATTTCCCATGCATATTTTATTTAGAATAAATGGGTATATATGTTTATGTATGAGCGAAATACATAAATCCATCGCTATTCACTTCACTAGTTTTATGCAATAAGTAGAAAAATTATAACCTGTATTGCTTAAATAATTTTAGAGTTACATTTTGCTTATTTAAAGTATTATATGGATTATATTACTAAAAAAATACTGGTCGATTAAGTGCCATTAAAAACTACTGCTTCTTATTTCATAGTGCCCACAATTGACTTAATTGCAGTATCTTTGTGAGCATATTCAAATGGGAATAATGACTTCAAATCATTGTCGAGTGTGATACTTTAGATCTTGTAGAGTTAGTGTCCTGTTTTTAATTTTTTTTATTTTATGTCTGCTTATCAATGCATCGCCTTTATTAACTTCTCAAATAATGTAGTGCCCATCGAACAGATTATTTTAATGTTCGACTGTCTTTCCGAGACTTTCTCGCTTTCTTCACTGGGGCTGTGCTTTATGTGACAGTTTCCACGGCTAGCGCACAATCTTAGCACATATGTTTCGTATCTTACATGAATTACTTCACCGACGGATGTTGAGGCAAACCCAGAATAACCATTAGCAAGCTGAAATTGGTGTCATAGTATCCTATCGCATCAAAGTCAACTTGATGGGGGATCATAAGCATGGCACTGGGTTAGAGCAATTAGTTATGTTGCCAGAACAATAACGAAACATATGAGGCAAATTTTTAGACGCAAAAAGTGGTGTTAATGAAAGGACAGTGTGAGTAGATAAAGATATATTATTTCAGGCGTTTGTCTCACAAGATGAAACGATACATTGCAGGTTTCAAGGCGGTAAATTCATTTTATTTTATAGTGTTGGATTGTTAATGAGCTAGTGAACAAAGAAGAGTTGTTCATAAACTTAGCCATGTATTCCTTCTATATTTATCAGTTATAGTCATAGAGATATCCGCTTTTGCATAATCATAAAAGCTCACTAAAGTTATTATTATCAACTTTATTTAATTTAACTTAATTTAATTAAACATTTAGGTATACATTTTATTCATATTTCGTAGGTCACAATTAATTAAGTAGCAGCGACTGTCACCCACCAACTGGTATACAAAGCAAAATTAACGATTTGGAACGATAACGATTATTTAAATTATTATAAAACGTTATAACGGTATTGAAATAATAGTATAAAACTTTGTATAATTAAAACAAGTTGTATCACATAGTTATTTCTGTTCTTAAATAATAAATCTACTACTAGACCACCTAATCACACTTAGCCGAATCTCGAGGAAGCCAATTGATGTTACGATTTTGTCCATAAAAACGCCACCTTTGACTCTCTGTACATCAATAGTGATTAATACGCCTTCATGCATGCGATTGCCATTCCGAACATACTAATGACGCAATAAGACATAAAGAGCACATAAAAAAATGCCATAAAGGGAGGTGACCTGACAGTGCCTTTTGATGTCAAATGGGGCTTCAGACAAAGTGATTTCCTATACCAAGTTAGTACGCCTCTACCCAAAATATTGTTATAATTACTAATGTAATTATAACTTATTTATGTTACCATTTGACCACAGTTATATTTTGACAAAGGTTACAATTTCGAATAGTGGAAATGCTATGTTAATGTCAATTATTTCAATATTATTGTATATTGATATAATTTCGAAAACTATTCAAACATAATGAATCTTTTTTTATATGTGTTTTGATTTCGAACCAATCAAGGCGCGGAGTTTCACTTTGGTGGGAACATGGCTTATGGCTATTTCATGTCATTTTATTTATTTTTATGAAGGGGCCTTGTGGACCATCTATGGGTCCTATTACGAGTTTGAATCGATCGGAATGCGGGGTATTGTGCAGAAACACTATTGTGACTTATTTCTTCTTCTGCTTTTAAAATTGAGTAGTCTTCTCAAAATATTATTTCTATGAAGATAACTATTTGAATAAACAAATTAAATAAAATAAAGTATATTTCAAGCCTAATATAATTATTTAAATATAATTATTAATATATTAAATATAATTATTATAAAATTCACAGTCCCAAAAGTCCTTGGAATAAAATATTTTTATTATTCCGCGATTTTATCACAAGGTAAAACATTCGCTTACAGCAATATATAAGGAAAAGTCAACGACGGCAGCTCACAATTCCCTCTCAGCTATTCATTGATGTTGGTTACAAAAATTTTGTATAGAATATCATTCTATACCTCTTTTTTTGATATTATCAAGTCATTGAACTTCATAAATTTTATAAATACAATGCACTTTTTAAATTACATTATGATTATGTATCACACATTTATTTTGAAATACTTTTCATTTTAATCAGAAAATGTCTTGTCGATTGCAGAATTCTTTAATTTCAAAGGTCGACGATCGTCAATGGCCGATTTCAACTCATAACTGGGCCTTCTTAATAGTTCAAATAGTTGCCACCGATATAAAATATGATTATTAAGTGATCATCTGACCTATTTCTGTTTCCAATATAAAACAGAATAAAAAAACATGTGAGGGGGACTCCTTATTTTTCGGGAACTGGCAACACTAATGTCTATCGCTAAAATCTTCCAGCAGGATAATAAAGATTGACAATATTAAACATAAACGCACTCACGTTGTTTTGATGTACTTGAAATATATATTTTGTTAAAAGCGAGTTAAGAAATTCAGTTTGGCAAAAAAATTGAAATTTCAAGAGTAGGTTTTCCCAAAACCACAGCATATCACAGGTCAACGAATTCCGTGAAGGTTGCCCAAAATCGGTTGTTGTACCAGAAAACATTGATGCAGTGCGTGAATTGATAATTCAAGCTCGACTGAAAACTTAGTTCAAAAAAAACTTACTTTTATCAATCGCTCAAAAAAGTATCGCATCAATTGGTGTAAACAAATTATTAAAAAAAAAACAAGCGTGGTGCTTCCAAACATGTGTATACAATTGGTGACGAATTATGGACATATGTGTATGAGCTGCAAAAAAAAAAACCATCTAAAAAAAGACGAACCGAACACACAACTTGTTCACATACCAGTTGAAGCGTTCAAAAACGATGTTTTGGATGTGTCTCTCAAGGAATGGAAAACCTCTATGACAAATGATTTGAGCCAAAACCTATGAGTCGTGAGAGCAGTTGAAAAATGCAAAACTGTGTTCTGTTTTCACGAATCTCTTACATGTCTTAAGCAGAAACTTCCACGGCTTGCTTACATAAAGCATATAAACCCTACACCCGGACAGTTTGCCAGTGTTTTTGTATTACATATAAATGCTGAAGTGTCCTTATTTTTGTTTTCATTATTATTTATCGAAAAGATCATCAGACATTTTGAATGAAGAGAAGTAAAATTGCTTTCATTCGAAATTGCAAACACTGCAAACTAACCAGAACAACTAAAAATTTTGAAAATAATTCAGGAAATATTAATTGAAAAGTATATGATAAAAATGACGTTTTGAAATTATAAATCCTATATAGCAACTTATTTTATTATGTATTTATTAGTTAGTTAGTTATTATTATTATTATTTTTATTATGATTATTATTATTATTATTATATTATTATATGTAAAACTAAAATTCCCATGCTGGCTTATATTCGGTGCACGTTAAATTTAAATATAAAATTGTTTAAACAACAAATATTATTTCTTTTATGGTCGTCTTTTCATTAGCACAAAATTAGAACGGTTTATTATAACAGTTTAACAATTTCAACAATATGTTGTTGCAATTTTTGGTTTAAAAATTAAACCATCGCAACAGTGGTTTAAGCAGTTGAACATTAAAACATATCGAGTTTCNTCGCAACAGTGGTTTAAGCAGTTGAACATTAAAACATATCGAGTTTCAAAACGTTGGCCAAATCAAATACATTAATACTCACAAACATGTCTACATATATACGCATTAAACCAGTTTGCTAATTTCCATGAAAAGACGACGGAAAAGCAATGTTGAGGTTTAATTTTTATGCTTGTGAAAATACGGACTATACATGTGAAATTATGGTTGATATAGTTCTGTTTACATCATTTTTAATGATATATTCTCATACATTAGGAGCCAATAGTTTTTCTACACATACAATATTAATTTAATCTATTTAATTTTTCTTAAAGTTTTATCTATTTAAAATTATATTTATTTTATGCACACACAAGAAATCATTTCTAGTATTTAATAATCTAGTATTTAATTTAATAATAAATGTCAACTGATTGTTTGCAAAATTCCTTCTCTGTTGAAATCATGACTTTAAAAGAAAATATCACAAAAATTGTTGAATAAATTTAAGTGTATTTTTTTAAAATTAAATTAATTTATTTATTTTTAAACAATTTACAAGCTTTAACTTAAAGAATCACTTTTCTCAATTTCTGAGCTGTCAAATGAATCTTTGCAAAATACAGCATGGCAAAGACAAAGTAAATAAACCTTGGGAAGAAAAAGAAAATGGGCTTTACCTGAAGTCTTACCCAACTGGTAAAAAAAACGTTACCGAACGCAAAAAGAGAAGCATAAAAAAAATTATATGAAAATCCTTTTACAACAAAAATAAGCTGGCGAATGAAGTTCAGAAAGAGAGGACTCACTATTTCATACAAAACTGCAGAATAATCCGATTTGAAACCCAAAATTTGTCGGCAGCCGCTCGGAAAAAATCATTGTTATCAAACAATAATGTACCCCGAGTTCTTTTGGGAAAATGTAATTTTCAGTGACGAAACGAAAATCATGATCTATTATAACCAGGGCCCGAATAGAGTGTGGAGAAAACCACTTCAAAGCCTTGAAGAAAAAATATTATTCCGACAGTAGAATTTGGAAAACTTTCCAGTATCGTATGGGTTTCTAATTCTTCAAGAGGTGTGGGTGAATTGAAATTTAATGCGGACACAGTGAATAAAGAAACATATTTGGAAATTTTGAAACATAGACTACGAAGAAGTGGATTTCTTGATAAAGAAGAGAGCAAGCTGACATTCTAATGATACCAAGATAACTATCCAAAGCATAAATTCTATTTATGTAGAACGTGGGCATTGAATAACGGCTGACTTAAACCCGATAGATAATTGTTGGGCCTTTTTGAAGAAAAAAGGCGCAGCTTCGGTCCCCAAATCAAAATTTGATTTGATTATATATTTTCAACGAGAATATTGCAAATAACCCGAAAATTATGACATCTCGAAATTGATTGTTTCATTGGAACGGCTTCTAGAAGATATTATTAATGTGGACGATAGTCATACTCATATTAAATAACAAACAGAATTACAAAAGTTTATTTTTGTTTAACATCTAAATAATTGCAAAAATTAATTTGACAGCTGCGAAACTTATATAATTTATTTCTTATGAAATTTAAAAAAATTTTAAGCTGGTAAATTGTTTAAAAATAAACAAATAAATTTAATTTAAAATTATTCAATTTATTAATTTTGGTGTAATTTTCTTTTAAAGTCAGAATTTTAACAGAAAAATAATTTTGCAAATAATCAGTTGACAGATTGTCAATATTGAGAGTTTATTTGTCTTGTTAGTCTCCTGAATTTTATATCCTATTAAAATATATTTTGACTCTAAAGCAGTATACGATGTTTCGCTAGGGGGATGCCTGCATCTTTAAAGTATATTCTATTATATCCCAAATCATTACTTGAATATTGTATTTTGAGATGATTTTAATTTAAAAATGAACTTAAAGTTTTAATGTTTAAATAAAAATAATTAAACATAAATTCCATTTGCTTTACGAATAAATTAGCGAAAATAATTCTTTCTGAAGAAAAGAAGACACTGACTAAGCGGTGCATACATTTAATGTAATCAACATTATTAAACATGACACAATCAAACAACAAAGAATGTTACATTAGAATTAGCGAATCACAAAATGTTTTACTAATTTGTAGAAAGTTATATTTTCAAAAACTGATTTGATATTTAATTATATATGTATGCAAGTATTGGTTTGTCCGAAAAGCATTTAGAGTTGTCACGTAAAGATGGCTCTGACCATTTTTTTAAAAGCCTAGTGTCAACACCATTATTTTTTCTTTTTGACATTTGTAAGCTGTTACCTTAAGCTTGGTTTAGAAAATTGGGCGTCATTCTGTGACCAATTGTTAGTTTGGCATCAGTGTAAATGTGGAATCAAAAGAGACCATTTTCAACAAATTAACCTTTATTTATACGGAAGGGAAAAAACGCAACACAAGCTGGTAAAAATAGACTCTTTGTGATGTTGACGTACCCTTAAAGGAAATAAAGTGCCAATATTGGGTAGTCACATCCCGTTCGGGAGTTGATGATGATGATATTAAGGCATTCATCGAATGGGATCGTCATGTAACAGTGCGTTACATTGGAGAGCAGTTAAATATACTAAAATTATATAAGACGTCTTGAACTCGTAAAAATTTTGATATTTAGGAATTGAAAGAGATTAATTTAACGCAATGAATTCGATCCGTTCTTGAAGCGAAT
>JXOS01150473.1:0-18157 GCA_001015075.1 Cirrula hians
ACGAAAAACTAAGATGAAAATAAACATACTGTTCGAACAATCGTAACGATTCCTTTTCGACCGCTTTAGTCGAATGCAGAGCTGGAAGAGCTGTGCTTTGTCATTACTGGTATTTCGAACGTGCTGGTATTTCGTCTTTTTTAGAGATTTGGATTTTCGAGTATGTTGTCTTGTACCTCGNTAGTGCCTTGTACCTCTTGTGTTATTTTTGATACTTTGGTTGCCTTGTTCCTCCTNACCTCTTGTGTAATTTTTGATACTTTGGTTGCCTTGTTCCTCCTCTTTTTTGGTTCTTTTGTCTGCTTCATACCTCGTTTCTACTGTTACCGGGTACTTACTTACTTTGATTAACTGTCACATTTTTGCGAAAAGGTCTATAAAATTTAGCATTATCAAAAGTTTCTTCGCAATGACTGGTTTGAATTACCGGATTGCATTTCCATCCGCTTAATACGTAGAATAGTTTCAGATAAGCCTATTGTAATGGTATGCTTCTCGGCTACTTCCGTTTGCTGGCGAAATTCTCGAATCTCCATTTACCCATGACTTTATATTACATTTTTACTTATACTATTATCTATTTTATTGTGGCTTGTTACTTAATATTGTTACTTGATTGTTCTTATCCCTATTCAACCTCAACACGGCTTCCCTAAATTTTCGCAACACTTCCACCAGTCCATCCACTAGTCCACTAGGAAGCTGCTGGCTACTACTATAATATCATCTGAGAACATTCTTTATCTGCCTTAAGCATAGTGTTCATATAGCGATGCTTTGTTGACGGGACACGCACTGGGACTGTGAATGTGGTAGAAAACCTAATCTACAGCTACTAGAACATGCCAATATGCAGAATTGATATCAAGCCTGTTGAAGTACCGTGCTTGTCGAAGCTGATTTAAGGGAGTGCATATATACTAAGACGGTCGTTATTGCGTTTCGTCACCTGTCCAAAGACTATGGGAAGCTTCTCTCACATCGTTCGATGGAGGTTAATTCTTTTTTTGACCCCTCGATGACCATGCTGCTATACAGTGTGTGTACAAAAAATTTTTAAAAACGGGTATATGAACATTTTGACAATGATGCGGTAAGGCATTCTAGTTGTGCAGTTGTGTGTTATTTTATAATATAAAAAGCATACAGTATATTTTTTAAAATTTCTCAAGTGTGAAACTAGAGCGAAAAAAGAAAATAGTATATAAATAAAAACATAATTAAATAAGCTTTTAAAATCTTTTAACATTTGGTTTATGAATAAAATGAATTAAAATAAAAGATTTTTATATTGTTAAAAACAAAATCTTTTATTTTAAAAACAAAATATATATGAACTTCTATCATTAGGGCGATAAGATTTAAGACACATACGGTCGTAATGTAGAATATATAAAAAAAAAGTTTAGCTAAGTTAGTAAATTACGATACATGTGAACTTATTTGATTCCAAACCAACACAGTAAGAACTTCAGAACTAACAATTAACCTAAAAAAACCACAAGGTACAACAAAAATTGTAGGGTTCGCTTAAAGAAGAGCAGTCTTCAACAAACAATTTTCTGAATTTTTCAATTAGCAGCAGCAAAACGAAGTGGTATAAAACCAAAAACAAAAAAAAAAACAGTATTGTAATTATTAGATAAGGATATTGAAACTCCTTATTTATCAAAAGGCCAACCACAGTTAAACTAACAATTACAAAACCGTACCAATAATAACATCAGGAGCATCAACCACAGTATCAGCAAGATCAACAAAAGTCAAATAATATTAATAAATCAAAACAGATCAAAATGTATTTGTTTAATTAAATGTTTTTTTTTTTTTTTCATTTGTAATCCATATTTTGACGAATGTAACTAGTTTTTTTGCCACACCATGCTAGCAGTTTTTTAGTTGACCGGAATGATTCTACTAATACAAATAACTAGATTTGGCTATATCGTTGACGGATCCTTCAAGTACGTTGACACGTGCTGCGTTTGGTATAGATAGAAAATAGAAAATGAACGTCAATATTTTGTTAAATGAAATTGTGGTACCTCAAATTTAGAAGCCATATGCAATTAAAGGAAATATCAAAAACTTATAAGATCAGAACAACTTTGCACATACATTTATTCAAGATAACCGTATATTCATTTTAAATTTGCGTTTCTTGAACACACATCTGCATTATTTCAGTCTCGAGAAGAAGTGTGGAAAAGATTTTTAAGCCTTTAACGACGTGTCGTTCAAAATTCAATCTATTAAAGGTAATGAATATAATTTTCATCAATATTAACTAGTAATTATTTTATTTTCCAAAGTTATATGCTTAAAGTAGAAATCATGACAACCAAATGGCGAGCAGGAGGTTACATTCGAGACAATATTTTCTCAGGATTCTCATTCAAGGATCTAAGGTTGCAAGGACCAACTGAAAAGTGCGAGTATTTTGGTATGTACTTTGTTTCCCATTACCTTTCTCTGTATTAACTATTTTGAAAAGAGATATCGACAATTTAATTCATCTTGGCGATCAGCATTATCTATTACAAATATTCTAAGTATTTTTATTAAAATTTCTCCAGAATATAACAACTTCCACATTCAAGTCAATCTTCGAACAATTACCTATTGAAGAAAATGATCTATAACATCAAACATGGGACAATTATTTGATCTTAAATAAATGATCATTGAATTTTGACAAAACGATCTATATCATCAAATAAAGCACAATTATTTGATCCTATTGAAATAAAAATATTCAATAGCTGAGTGAGTCTTAATTTGGGACAGAATCAATTATCAGCTGTTATGTCGGAACTTTTGGACTTTTCTTGCATTTTAGTTGCATGAACAAATTTTCATACCTCATGACATTTTTAATTAAGAATTGACGAGATTTGCCTGGTAGTTATTTTCACATTAAGGCTAACTGCGCAAGAAATTATTGCCTCAATTGGAATTAGCTGGTGCTATTGTTGGTACTATTGTTGGTACTAAGTACGGATTAACAAACCATCAGCTGGTATCCCTACAATTGTTGTCAATAAAATCTCCTCATTACTATACTAAACAACTGTTTTCCACACATTTGGTCAAAGGATAAGCAAGCCGATGTTCTTTCACGAAAAGTTGTATCCTTCAAATATGCAACATTGTATGTTCCAATGCTTTTACATGATGCTGATCAAATATGGCAAATTTTCATAGCAATTGTTGAAGTTATCAATTTTAAAATCTCATTAACATCAATTTACAAACTCTATTTACAGGAATAAATTCAAAAGTTCATTTTAGATGGTCCAAACAATAACATTTAAGCAAATGGAACTGGAAGCACATTTTATAATATTCTATCATCTAACGAAAACAATCAACAAGTTTTCAAAGTAAAATTAACGATCCCAGGCAACCAGGAAGAGTAATAAAAAACATATTCCCAAGCATATGAAAATGAAAGTGTAGAAGGGCTTACTGCTACATTAAGTATAAATTATGATGGTAAATTTTCCCTATGGAACCAAGACACTCCCAGACCATATTTTGTTATGATGCTATAAATTTCTTTCTTCCTTAAATGCCATAAACTTAAAAAAATAAAAGTGAATTTAAGAGTATTGTATCAGAAATGAAAAACGAGTACTTTATGAAATAATTTCACAAATAGCTTCTCATTTTTATGGTTAATTCCCTTAATTTCAATATCACACAGCACTCACACAGAGGAGTTTTTTAAATGGACAGCCCCTAACAATAATAACTATTGACTGTCAAGCTGAATTACAAATACATTAAGCAGTTTTGGAAAAGGGTGTCATTCGGGTATCGGAATCAGTAAAGATAGAAAGGCATATGGAAAGAAAATCCGAGAAAGTTACAGTTTTTTAAAATATACAAATACGTCAATGGTTGTGGTCGAAAATTACATGTCAGCACATAAATTTGAAATGTTATGATCATGGGTTTGAATGGACTGTGCTACTCATAAGACAACGTGTTACTGATAAGGCAATGCGTCTGATTGGTATTGAGACAGTTTTATCGTTATCAAACCATATTAAGCTTACTTCAATTAAATAGGCAACTAAGACACACACTTTGCTAGAATTGTATCCATTGGATTAGTAACAAAAGCGAGAAACGAGACATACTCCTCTTGTGCTGAAGTTTTGCGCTAGTCTTGGGACACGCTACATAAAACACTTCTCAGTGAAGAATGCATGATTTCTTCCAACATGGATTAACTCTCTTGACATCTAAAACGTTCAAAGGATCATGATTTGGGGATATACATTTACAATGTACGGTGTTGCTAAAGGCCAGGTGATGGTATGGTGAATATTCTACACTTAAAGACTTGCGATCGATGACCATTACTCCTTTAACCTTAAACTGGATATGGCTTCGGAGAAGTAAAACACTGACAGACCTTGTTTATTGATTCATTGCTGAGGATGAACGGTGTGCTGCCGAATCATCACAGTTTCACAACAGGCTGTGATTTTTCTCCGGAAAGCTTCCCAGAAACCGAGCTCAAGCCGATGATACTATCAACAAAATTGGGCATCACTTCCGATGGCCGGGTTGAATCAAGTTTGATTGAATGATTTGCTATGTTGTTTCTTGCATTTTTGTTTGCGGATTCTACAATACCGCTCCTAGTGCGACGGTTTGGAGAACCACTAGAAAAGTCGGAGATAGTTTATGCGTTTTGGGTCGAAAAGGTTATTAAGAGATGTTGGATTGACCGGAAAGATGTTAAACGTATTTGACGGACACCCGCTTCCTGTGCCACAGAAGTGGGCACAGCTGATTGTTCCGCTACATTTGTCTTCTATCAGTGCTTGTACAGGTGCTGAAGAAGGTCATGGTTAATCTTTGGAAAAATGGACGTGATAAAATTAGTCGACTTGGCAGTTCGGTTGAGGTAATATTAAATGTGGTCTTATTGCCACTGTGCTTATTTTTTTTGTTGACATAGAGTTATTTTGATAATTTTAAATGTTAATAGATCATCCTAAGGTAAATATAGGTCGCTTATGAGGGCATCGTAGGATTGAGTAGGATTAATATGGCATAAAATTTAGCAGAAAAAGGGGCAAGCAGAACAGACCTTCTACAAAAGTCTCACCAAAAATAAATAAAATCACACAAACAAACAGCAACGGTGAAAAATTAAAACCAATTGCAAGAATAGAAGGGGGCTAGGGTTTTCAACGATGGAAGTCGTTTTTAACCATTTTATGCTACACTGAGGATTGGGCACATTGCACCCGGTATCGCAGCCCAAAGGATGTTCTTTAGGGCAATAATTGTCCATGGTTATGATGTAGCTTTACCCCTCTAGACGAACATACCAAACATCCAACCAGATCATCTCCCACATAATTCTTAACTGTTGACGAATTTTAGAGGCCCTGACAAAATTTGTTATTCTGTTATTTATCTCCGGCCTATATCACTATTCCTACCACGATCTCTTTTATGTTTATACCCCTTGTATCTTCTGAAAGTGGTAATTACCCTGTACCAGGGTGACATTTAAATTCCGGCATATCAGTGAAGATACAGTGACCAACCGTTTGGCCTTAAAAAATGCATCCTAATGCTGTTCTGTGGGAAGAAACGCACTGTTCTTATTGGGAATGTCAGTTAACAACTTTTTCGACTTTTCTTGCGACATTCACATCGATAACGTTCAGGTCTCCTTTTGTCTTCTACATTGTGAGCATTGAGGGCTAATTGTTTTTACATAACGTGGCTTACCGCAGCCTTAGCAGTTACCTAGGTGAAGGCAGCTGGCCTAAATCGATATTGCGCGTAACCGACTCTATCCAAAGAAACTAATTTGGCTTATAGTTTTGGATCCGGCAATCCCAACTGTGCCTGGTAAAATAATCATGGGTTTGTCTTGACGACCCTTTAAATCTTTATCTTCTTCTAATCTTTTAAAAAGTACGTGAATTTTCGCTAACTACGATATTATCCGTACATGACTGCCTTTTCGTTTTCTTTGTATTTCGTTTCAAAGCATATCATCATAATTTGGTAGCACAAATTCAAATGTAATTATTTGCATAAATTCCGAAAAAGCACCGATTTAAATTTTCGCCGTGCGTGTCACGTTAAGGCCTGTTCTGAAAACGAATCCACATCACAACGTTAAAGTTGGTCGCTTTGACACATCTAGCCTTGGAAATTTAATCCAGAAGTTCTTAAAAGAAAACGATTTATATTCGCAATTTAACCCAGAAAAATATCAACCTCGATTTCGCAAATTTTTTTTAATTTTTTCTTCATGTTACACATATACCGAGTATTCGGTTTCGACCTTTACATCCCACGTCTACAGCACTCGGTTTTTAAAAGAATTTTTTCGTTTTCGATGTTACCAACCGAGGAATTTCTGCTAATTATGCTTTATCGACGTTGTAGTTATCACGAAGCTTCGTAAACCATTACATAAGCAAGTTCCTTTTAGGTGAGCCAGGTCCGTTTTCTTCCCAGTAAATTGACTGGGGGATGAACGGGTTTGTGCAAAGTATGAAAAGCTTCATACATCATCATTTCCAACTATATGTTTCTTTGCACATATTTTTCCAACAAAATTGAGCATTGTCCGCTGTCTAGATTGATGAAATTTAATTTCCGAACATATTTTGAAAAAGTGAGGTCAAATTCATGAACGGGCCAAAATTGTGCATAACTTTGGCTACCTCCCATATGACATTTACTATGAATTTCACGAAAATTACTTAAAAGTTATGTTAGTTATTTCATAGGATTATACTATTTCATCGGACTTAAATAAGCATTTTTCTTTTATTGCCATACATTTTGAGCAATTTGAGCAGAATCGATTCATAACTTTTGGTACCTCGCATAGAACGTTGGCTCCCAACTTTATGAAAATAAGCGTTATAGTCACATATTTCATCGTTTTGTCCTCAAAACTTATAATGAATGCATTTTTGGGTCATTGCTTCTACATTCGACAATTTGTGCGAAATTGATTGAATCTTGTCGTAGTACGATTGTTCCTGATTTCTCGAAAATT
Source organism: Cirrula hians (assembly GCA_001015075.1). Classification (NCBI taxonomy): domain Eukaryota; kingdom Metazoa; phylum Arthropoda; class Insecta; order Diptera; family Ephydridae; genus Cirrula; species Cirrula hians. The sequence continues at coordinate 7,052 of JXOS01150473.1, forward strand.
ATCTCAAAAGCTACGTATTTCAATTTTTTTTTGCATTAATTTTATAATACTATATGATGTGAACGAAATCAGTCAGTAATTTTGGATACAGCGTACAGGGTGGTTATCCTCAATTTTACACAAATGTGTAAATGTCAGTTTTTCAACGAAAATTACTGAAATTTGTTATTCTTGTAATATTTCGATAGTATTATTAATTACATGACTGATGGTAAATGACTGGTTAATTATTTTTTCATGTACTTCTGAACCAAATTTGTTAAAAGTATTTTTAATATTTATCTAAGACACTATGGAAGTATTGATCAGATTGAAATCAAATTTAAAATAAAATTGTACAAAGTCGGTGGACAAAATTTATTTCACGCAATAGTTGAATCCAAAGCAGACAGGTGTGTAAGGTTATGTCATGTCCTTAAGGAGATAACAGGCGGTTCGTTCCGAGTGTTGAAATGTTGCGCCAAAAAGAATATACCCTCGCATAATATATTGCAAGATGCATTAAAATTATGTTTGGTATTTTAACATAAGTTACAGTTAAGAGATTAAAAAGTAAACCTACAGCCAGTGATGTCCTTATCATCAAAAACACTTCGTTCTAAAAGTGGACGCTCAAATTGTCAACCAACCAGTCCTGATGTTGGTACACATATTGATTATGATCACTTAAATCTAATTTCTTGCTTAAATTTTTTAAAATACCCATTTTGGGCCACATGTTTGTAATGGCAGTACCTCTCATTTTGATCGAAACACGATCAATTTTGATAAACACAGTGATTACAAATTTTATTGCAAAATATCAACCCTAATAGCTACAATTGAATTAAAATTCCAGTTTTGGGTAAAAAGTTTTGTCGGTGGTACCCGACAGATGATGAAAGTTTGGTGCAAGGCATTACTTATCTGATTCATAAAAACGGTAACAATTATATTCTTAGGAAGAGATTTGTTACAATACATATGGATATACTAACCGAAAGGCTGCATAATAACTGAATGTCAAGGATTCGGATATAATCATTTATAGCTTTGAATCAATTGAAAATCTGAAATTCAACAAAAATTTAAAGATTATTAATTTGTCGTTGATTTTAAAAATGCATTCGATATGATTTATCGCGGGAGTTTGGACATTAGTGTTAATCTTGCGTGAAACTGTTTAATATTTAACGTTGAAGGGAATTTAATAAATTTCGAATAAGGGTATTACGAAAAGGTTGATATGACGAACTGGATGTATAAAATTGAACTAAATTAAAATAAATAAAACGAAAGATTACTAATTTTTTGATGTTATATTAAAAAACATTTTTAAGCCGTATGTAGAGTCATACAAAATAATGTTTGTAATGGATAAACTGGAATTATACTTTACGAATAAAGTCTTGTTTTATCCAACCTTCACCACTTCATAAATTCTACATAAGGGAGTCGATTGTAGTCATACATACACGTTATAATTGTATCTTGAAATTATAGTCAAAACTACGTTCGAATGTGTTGCGAAAATAGAATAGAAACTATGACAGTTATTTAAAGCAAGAATTAGCATAATTCAATTAAACGGAAATAGGCTGCAAGTAAATGCATCACAACCATGGTTGATGTATTGCTCGAATTAAGTGGGAGATGTTGGATATTTCTGTGCACCATATTGAAATATACGAGAATTAGGTGCATTGCGTATAGAAAAATTCATCACTAGTATAAAAAAATTGGTTGGTTATGTTACAGGTTGAACGCAGAGTCTTATTATATGAAGCAGCCGTGTTTAATAAACTTATGTGTTTTATCTATATATATTACATAATATTTATTTTTAATGTGTATGTATATATATATATATATATATATATATATGTCTGCTTCGTCGCGCACACTGGCCACAATATGGTATGAGCCTTAAAATAAGAATGTGCTGGACCTGTCTGGTTTGATCATAATGCGTTGATCGATTATTATATTCGCCACGTGTGTGTTGCTCTTATTTTTCAGCAATATTCTTAACTCTTTAATTCAGTTGTTCAGGATTTTTCTGACCTAAGGGAATATGGCGTACTTTTAAATTAGTAACAGCATTTAACATAATTTGTATGGGTAATTAAATCATTTTCTTTTCAAATGCACAGTGCAATTGATAAACTTTTAATCTCAATTAATACAATAATAATTCACTGTTGATTCGTACTTATTATCCAATTCTTTTTAAATAGCTTTGAAAAATTTTCTAAGAAATTCAGATTCTGACCTGTTTTTTAGTAAACGGTTTTATGCAACCTTCGAATAAAGTAATAAATCGATAAAGGACTTAACGTTACACAATGACAAAGAAGATTTTCTTGTTATAAATATTTCATTTAGTTATCAGTCATGCAGCATAGTTATTAATTTTTTTGTATATAGTTATTAGAGACATCCGCATAGAATTAAAAAAAGCTATATAGCAATGTACGTGAATGGGTTAAATCTGTTATTAAGTTCGAGTATATGCTATACTCAGATAATCCAAAATATACAATAGGTTTTTCAGATATGATGTATGATTCCAAACTGCTTCATATAAAAGCATATGATTTTGTGTACAATGTGACAATACAACTTTTCTATGAACCTTCGATTTCGATAAGACACAAATACCCCTCTTCACAAATTGTTGTATTTTCATGGGTTTTTATTGGAAGAATTTTATTTTACGCTTTTTAATGAATAATCCCTGGAATAATCCATGAAAAATTTAAATTATTTCATTTGTAAAATAATTAATTGAATCTACTAAATAAAGCGGAAAGATGAAATGGAGGTTCAATATTTTTGTTATGATTTGAATCTTTGAATCATGTTGCACACTCTTTTTTGTTAAAATTATATATATGCAATTACCAAATTGATAAATTCATGTATAACAACAATATGAAATATATGTGTAATAAATTTACAGGTAATTAATTCCTCTAGGATATTCTACTAATGAAATTGTTTAGTCAGGCGTCGCAAATATGACATTACAAGACAATTAGTATTTATAAGTTTAAATGAATAAAAGTGTAATAATATTTAACTAATTTTACTTGGCTGCGATACAACACTTCGATATTATGATTTTTGGTTCAATTTGGCCCTTTCACGAACTTCACCTGATGTTTTGAAAAAAATGATCCGAAACTGAATTCTATTTCTGTAGATTCAAAATTACTGGAATTATCGTGATCACATGCGGACGAGCAGTCAGACATCGTATATTCGTGTTATTGTATTTGTCTGTATGAAACATGTTTGTATGAATAATGCGTTCTAAGCATTAAACGGTTTGCATAATAAGGAGCAATGAGTTCATAGTACGACGTATCTATACGCGTGGGATTCCTATAACTTACGAAGCTTTAAGGAAGATTGATATAATTTGGTATTCTGGCTTATTTTATATGAGATGAGGCCAACTTCTCGAATTTACAAAATCGATCAATACCGTTGGCTACCTCCCTTTGGCAAAACCTCTTAGAGTTTACAAAACGTATATAATAAGAATATCATCCAATTCACCTTTTCGATAAACATTTCTGAAATGGTTGTAATCGGTACACAATTACCGGTACTTTCCTTGTTTTGTTCTAATATATAATAAGTCTCTTTTAATTAGCTTTTAAAAAACTGATCAAATCTGTTCAATGTGGTCATATTTTTCAGGGTATTATGTTATATTTTTGTTCGATAATTTCATATTTTGATGGGTATTATAAATTTGGTTTGCCCGGCTATTTCGTCTATCTCGTTGGATATTTCGCTTTCTTAGCAGTATTTGAGTTTATGGTATATATCATTTGAAATCAATTTCAATGACGATAAACCTTTTTGCTTCTCAGATTGATTTCCAAGATTGATGGCTTTTGTCATTAATTTGCATAGTTAAATCGAATATAAGTAGATGGAATCTGTTCTTCAGGGTACTGTTCGTAAAAGTATGAGCCTATCAGTTTATCAGTTTCTATCAGTAGAAACAGCTAGTTAATATTTTAATATCAATTTAACATGTATATTTTACATAACATTTGGTTTTTCGATATTGTGCATCTTGGAGGGAATTTTCTTATTTCGTTCATATATAAATGAAAATAGAATAATTATTTAGTCCGGATATATTATTCCAACAAAAGACGATGTAATTCATGTGGTAGTTTTGAAAATAAAATAATTCTTTCGACCGGATATATTATTCCAAGAAAAGACGATGTTATTCATGTGGTAGTTTTGATACTTTTGTTTTACACAGCACTGTGTGCGTCCTAGATGCTCAATCAAAATATGTGCATTAGCACATACTGAAAATATGTTATTTCAAATTCTGAAATTGTTCATTGTATCTAATTTGGTCAAAACGTTGAATTAATAAAAAATTTGTGTTCAAGTGATAATCGAATAGAAAAGCACTAAAGTCAAATTACGAGTTTTCCAAAATAATTTCGAATGTGTTCAAATATAAATAATGTATTTATATTTATGAAATCTAATTAAAAATTTTCATAAAACTCGTGGGAAACTTATCCTGCAATAGTTTCATGACAAAGTGATAATAAATATGAAAATTCATGCATTAGCTAAGTGGCTAAGTTTTGGTAAAAATTTCAGTGAAATCGGTGCTCAAAAGGAAATTTGATCAAATCTGTTTTTGTACCCATTTTACATAAATATAATATATCATACAAATAGCTTATTAATACCTTGCTTCAGTTAAGATTTACTTCCGGATATACCATATATGCGAGTTACCCAATGCTATGTTTACGAATAAAAGTGTATTCACTCATTCATGTCNATGCTAGTTACCCAATGCTATGTGTACGAATAAAAGTNTATATGCGAGTTACCCAATGCTATGTGTACGAATAAAAGTGTATTCACTCATTCATGTCCAGTATAAGTACACCTTTCGCAGCCCATTAAGGGGAATTATATGTAATTCCTTTTTATAAAAAATATTGATCCCTTTGATTTCATCAATCATCTGCTCAATAATTAATTTTATTTATTATGTTATTAATGTTAATTATGAAAATGATTACATTTTCCAATGCATTTCGGATAAAAACGGTTGGTACGAAAACAAAACATGCTATAAAATAAATAAAAAAATAATCGTAAAAATTCCAACGGAGCGATAATCTTATACATACTAAACATTATTGTATGTTTTCATTCCTGCCGCGCGCTTTTGAAACACTGGAATATATTGCACGGGAATAATATTCAAAATCGTATACCAACGCATGCGAAATTTCTGTATTCACAAGTTAACTTTCGCTCGAGTAGCATCGATACATTAACGCTAACATTTTATCCAGTTATGTTTGTGTGCCTAAAGTATAATAATGAAGGCAAATCAATGGGGGAAAAAAATTTATTGTTAAATGTAATAAAAATAATTGTCAAATGTAATATATTTTAAAATAAAATTGCAAACTTAGGAAAAATATGGCCCAAAACTAAAGATTTTAAATAAGTTTGTTTTAAACGTATCGGTTACACCAGAATCGTGTGTGTAGCATCGCAAAGATAAATTAATGTTAATAATTGATATTACATGTGGACATTTCGTAAAAATTATTAAACCAAATAAAATAAAATAACATTTGAAAGTTGATTACAAGTAACTAAAAAAAAAGGGGTTTGTTTAAAAAAAAATAATTTTTCAATCACGGGGTGTATACGAAATACATAAGTGCTTTCATTGGGGTTGGTATTATTGTGATAGTTAAAAACGCATTATAAGGATATATCCATGTATATGCATGACTAAAATATTTAATATACATTGAAGGAAATGAAATAACACACTAAAAAATTTTTTGCAATTAGTGAAAACATTGTAATAATTATTATCTTTGTTAGGATATATAATTGAAATTTTCTATTACAATTAAAAGCAACATATCAAATAAAAATGGACAGCTCCCCAGATTTATCTCTTAAATTACGTCGGGGCTCAAGTGATTCTCGTGACACATTCTATATGGACTTTGCACAAGGTATTGATTCCGATATTGAAGAAGTGGACAACAGGTGTATCAATCAAGGACCTCTAGAGCCACATTCCCCACTCCCTCGACAAAATGATGAAATACTGCTGCCAATGAAATCTGTAGATATGCTTTCAACACAAATGCCGATTCCCGGAAATAAGTTAACACCACTCACTGAAACCGATGAACTATCACCTACACCACCGCCACTAGACTCAAGTATTTCTGTATTATCTGAAGGTTTTGACACCGAAAAGAATCAAGAAGGTCAACACTCTTATACTGAAGAAGAAAAATACGAAGATGAAAACACTAGCAGCACACCACCTGCTGTACATCGACTTCCACCATCCGTCGCTAATGATGAAATGTCACTTGCAAGGCTATCTATTGAATTGCCCCCATCACCAATACAAATTGCTGATAATCTACTTACATCACTTACTGAAACTGAGGACCAATTACCTTCTCCACCACTAAACCACTCAAGTAATTCAGGATCATCCGCACCGATATCACTTACGTCATCCGTCTTAGAAATAATTCCACCACCACCTTTCTCACCAACATTGCTATTGGAAGTTAAAAATGGAAGAGAATTGATAGAAGAAACTGAACGAAAATTTTATGAAGACGAAAAATACGAAGAAGAATGCACTAGCAGCACACCACCTGCTTTGCATCCACTTCCTAATAATCTTTCTTATGTCAGCAGTTCGGGATTATTAATCTCTCCACCACTCGCAAGAAGCACCTCAACGTTCTCAGAGTTACCAGGTTCAAAACTCGTTAATACGGAAAATTTATTAATGCCACCTAATGATAGCTTGAATGATAATATACAAAAAACAACATCACCGGAACTGCCAAAGGAATTCTCCGAAGGTATAATAAGCTCATTACCTTTAGAAGAATGCAATGATTATGCAGATCAGCATTTAGAAATACAATCAAATTTAATGGAGGAACCTTTACCACTTGATGATTCCTCGTTATCTGCACACCAATTAGTAGAAGATGATGAATCAACTACAATAACTACACCACCAACAAATGGGAATTCCATGACCTCATCGTTACCTCCTCCTCCAGATCAAGTGCTAGACTTGGATAACGAAGTGGACTTTAATATGCAGAACGTCACCCAATTGAATGAAATATGTGAGTATAACGAAGAGATACCACATCTACCAATATCACCATCAATCGAAGAACAAATTCAAATCGAAGATATTGAAAAAATTCAAGATCATGTCAGAAATGAAACCACATATGGAGGAACTACTAAATCCACATCAGTTGAATCTATTAATTTAACTAGATACAGTAATATCGGTGGCAGGAGTACTAGTCAACTATCTAGTTGTAGTGATAACGATAGTCAGTTAAGCAGCAATACCGGTAATCTTGAACAGAATTTATTTGATCCAGAAATTACTACAATAATTGATAGTGCTATAAAAGTAAGTCACAATATCGAAGGATCCATCAATGATATTGTGACTCCTGCATCTCCATTAAAATTGACGAGAAGTCCAGTACAATCACAAAACTCTTATGAAAGTAATCATTCGCAACAAGAAGAATCGCTAATCGTTTTACCTACAGTCACAGATAACCCAAGTGCTCAGAAATGTTATATTGCATCAAAACAGCGAAGTCCTTCAAGAACACATTTCGAAAGTAATCTACGAAATAAGGAAATATTGGCTGGTGAAAAAGAGAAAAGGTAATTATATATTTTTAAGGTAACACCTTAAAAACAAAGTCAATAAATAGTCATCAACATTTGATGTTATATTAATAATTTTTTTTTATTATTATAAAAAATGAAAATTAGTTTTTTCTATTCATAGAAACTACCTTAAACTTAAAATTTTCTATAATTATTAAGGCTTAATTACAACGGAACTTTATCTTTAATTCGATTATACTAAGTCATATATTAATTAATATTGATTAAAACCACAAAGAGCAAATGACTTTCTAAAATTGCATCACATCCATTATCAATTCACATTTAGAACGCCTTCACAAGTCATTAATAACAAATAAAATTGTAACAATTCTTCTACATGATGGTACTATTAAACTTATAACATTCGGATTTCGTAAAAGTGAGAGGAAACAACCCGATTATATGAACCCAAACACTGAATATGCTGTTTAATGAAATCGCCAAACGGCAAAATGTGCATATATAAGTATAGTGAACTGCCTGAGAGTGCGCGTTTATTGTTTTATTCAACAGTGAACGTACAATTATTTGAATTAAATTAAAATATATAATTTTTGATTTAACAGCGATAGAAATATGTAGGCATGTATACATGTTTATGATTTATTAGTTGCATTCATAAAACTGTTATTTTTGTTCCTATTATTACAAATTAAAATAAATTTGTGCATTAATATGTATTACATTTTTTAATGGTGTCAGCCGGAAATATACAAGTGCTCTTTTTTTAATATGAGGTGAACTAAAATGCTTTGAATAAAAACTAAAATTCTAAAACATAACTTCTAATACTTTTTCTTTGTTTTCAGTTTGAAAAATAAATCTTCGAACTGTGTGGAGTCCAATGAAATAAAAACAGTTTCTGTAACAGGGATGGTAGCGGCTTGTACCATAACATTTCAAGAAGAGCAGGCTGTTAAGCGTCCACATTTAAGTAGCCACCACCATTATCATTTACCCCACCAGTTTCAACATCCTCATCATGAAAACCATCATACTCATAGCGTACCTGTACCACCTCCAACAGTGCCCGCTTCCTATATATTAAGTCACACATCAGACGAAATGAATGAAGGGCAAAATAATTCAATTTTATCGTCTGGGGATGAAAAAAAAACTAAATTATTGCAATCAAAGATATCTTCACGATCCCGAGATTCATCACAGCATCGTGTCACTATCGATGACTCTAATTTACCGAGATCAAATTCCTCGATGAATCGCTTAGATGGCGAAAATGGATCTTCAGGTTCTACATCGCCGAGTCATGCAATGGACCACCAGTTAACTATGCCAGATGCTGATAGGCAAACGTCTCATCTAGCACTTATGTATCATTCAAGTAATATTAACAACTATCCAGTTTTACCAGCAATTAAACGACATCGACCCTCATTTATGTATCCACCAATGCCGCGTGTGAAACCGTATGTATTTGTTAAGATTGCATTATTTTCAAATCTAAATCTAAATTTATTTGTACAAGCTTTTAAAAATTAAAAAAAAAAATGTTTACATTTAAAGTTGGTCCGAATGTTTTATTACATTACAATGATTGAAGAAGACTTTTATGCAATATTGATTTGGATTGAAAATATTAAAAATATTAAAATATTAAATATTAAAAAAAATTCATTCGGAAACTAAGTAATAATGCATTTTATATCGTTAATAATTAATNTTCATTCGGAAACTAAGTAATAATGCATTTTATATCGTTAATAATTAATTAATCTAATACTTTCACTAGACTCATTTTTCAAAGAAATTTCTATTTTTTTTAAAGCTTGATATGAATATTTTCGTACATTTCTATTTTATTAAATGAGTTTTAATGTATGTGATTCAAATTTATTTTGCATCGGAATAGTGGCGATGCATTGGCAACACTTCTTTCAGCCCTATATGGAAAAATCTTGGTTGTGATGGGAATAGCATTTCCAATGGCAGAAGTAATTTCAACTTACATACCTCCGTCATTTTATGAGGTAAAACGAGTTTTCTTTATAATTTTAGTTCAATATGTACATGTATGTAATTATTTATTTTGTTATGGTTTTTAATAAGGCATAGGTCTGACTGGTTCAGGCTGAGTGTTCATCCACGTTGCTCCAGATTTGAATGCTTGATTTTTGAAAATAGATGAAATCTAGCTAGGGTGGAATACTTAATTAAAAAAAAAAGAATTAGCTCACTCAAAGACTAGACTCAGACAATCTCAATGCATTTGCAATACAAGAAAATCACCTCCATTTTCAAGATAGGTTCAGTTTCGTTAAAACTTAGGTGTAAGTAAACCATTCATTTTAGAAACGAGCTGATAATTATAATTTGTATCTTAATTATTCATTACCTTAGGTATATAAGCGGAATTCAACATTTTTAATCAGGAAAGTCTGTTAGTACCAGCCCAATTAAAAATTATTGCATTTTAATTTTTATTGGTTGTAAATTAATATTTAAGAATTATTTGATCTATAAAGAGCTACAAAAGAGATCAGATCACAGATCAAATTATGATTTTCATTTTTTGAAATCAGCTAAAAAAGCTGTATTCTAAGCAATTTTAAGGTCCGGAAAGGCACGAATTTCATTCAAATTTTGTATATTCATTACGTGTATCAGCAGACGCGGTTGAATACTAATTACGTGTTCACAAGTCGGGATATGTTCCGTTAAATGGTACGACTTAATATATTTAATAAATATTCTAAAAAAATAATGAAACTGATAAGCAGCGATATATTTGAAACTAACTAGATCAACGAATTTATTTTTGGTGTGTTGGATTTTATTTTGGTTCAATACGCAATGGATTTGTTAAAAAATAAGAAGGCTCTTCTTTCGTGTGCCGCTGAGAATTTTTGCAGAGAAAATTGAATTTGTCTGAATTAATGGAAAACATGTTTAAATATTCCGGTATTTAACTTTAAATATCATTGCAATGCATTGCATTTTACATACACCTGAGCGGATAAATAAAAACATTTTTGCCAGTTAGATGTACTGTAGCGGCAAATCAAATATGTAATTTATATCAAATTAGTCACAAAAGACCATGAAATATCATAATAAAGGTGACATTGCTATTTGTTTTCAGGTTTAAGGAGCATGAATTCATATGCTTTATTTAAATATCTGTAGCATTACTTTATTTATTGTAAAAAATTTATTTACAGGTGTATTATCTTTACCTTTATATTGGTAGTATGATATTCTTGATGTTTATGTATGCTACATTGTTATGGGGAAAACCCACGCTTCCGCAAAGTATTAGTAAGTAACTTGTTTAACAACTTTTGTTTTGAATTAAAGAATATATACATTTAAATATATATATATATATATATA